>VMDO01009655.1:0-75938 GCA_007922755.1 Pedetes capensis
ATAATTATTAGCCATGGTGCCTCCCTAATTTGTTCCTAAAGTTTCACAGCACTCTTCCAAGGAAGGCTCTTTCTATCAAGCAATCCACACAGAAAGCAGGCGAAGTCTAAATTAGAGTACCTCCCTCTGTAAGCTGGCAAAACTGGAGCAAAGAGATGAAAATCTGAGCAAAGGCTCAGAGATGGTGGGGCATGTCCCCAAAGACAAGGGGCTGTGCGCTTACAGTCTGGAACGGGAATCCAGGCTGCAACGACTCAACCATCTGTGTCTCCTGGAAAGCTACCGAACTTCTCTGAGCCCTAAATTGTGCTCCTGCGAAACAAAGATTGTAAATATCCATAGAGTGAGTAAAACTCCATAGCCCGGTGCAGGAAACGCGTACGTGGTCTAGGCTCGATGAGGCAGTTTATTATCACTATTACTATTGTTGTTATTAGCAGATCTTAACGAAGCTGCAGACAGTGCCTGCCTAGGGTGCTGGGGAGCGTGGCTGCTCCCCAGTGGCTGCTGGCAGATTGAGTCCCCACTGTGCTCCAGCGCTTGGCATAGTACCAGGCACCCAAGAAACCCCCAAGAAACGTTCGTGGAATGAATACATGTCATCAGAGCGACCGACTTTGCCTCTGAGCTAAGCTCTTCTTCTTCTTCTTCCAAAAGACAAACCCCAAAGCACCTCGCAGCCTTCGGAGTCCAAGCACCGCTTGGCAAGGGGTTGCAATCCACCGCGCCCGAGGCGCCTGGGTTGGAGATGCCTGGCTGCGCATAGCCCTGCGTGAGCGGCGCGCTTCCAATCCCTTCTCTTCCTGCTTCGCCGTTTATTTACTTAAGCATTTACAGCTCCCTGGAGCAGAGGGGCTGGAGGAAGCAGGTTCAGGACCGAGGTCACACTGTGTATTTATCTTCTGCCTCCCAATCGCGGCGCTGACAAGTCACAACATGGTTCCTTTATTTGTGCACAGGAAAGGTTTGCATTTTTAAATATATATGTGTGTGTATACATAATATATAATATATGTACATATATAATAATACTATAATACATATATATGTATATACTATATGTAATATATAGTATATATGTAATATATAATACATAGAATACTTATATGACATACATACATATAACATATATGTATGCATGTGTGTATATATTATATATGTACAGACATAAAAATATTTTATATATAAAATATATAAATATATAAAATATATATTATATATATACATACATACATATATTATTATTTTTTAACCCTCCTGCCAGGTGACCAAAGACACGCAGTTCGGACTCAGAAAAGTGCTCTCACGCGACTTGCCTGTGCTCGCTGGTGTAGACTGTCGCTCCCAGACTTAGTTTTTTAATCACAAAAAGACCAGCAGGGGCGGAGCCGATTAAATAAAGACAACCTCGGGGCCTTTAATACTTGACCGCAAATCCTGGCGTTTTTGTGCCCCGGATTTCTGAAATTCTTGGCTCGGGGACCTGAGACGGCGGCGGGGGGTGGGGGTAGGGGTGGCGGGGGGAGTGCGGGAGGGTGGGTACCAGCTAGCAAAAACTTCCCAAAGCAGTCATCCGAGCTCCTCCTCCCTCCCCGGCTCCTGGATTGCAAAGAAAAGGGGCCGCGGAAGGAGAGAAGTCACCGAGAGTTGGTGGGGGCGGCGCTCAGGCGCAGCGGCTCTGGTCCGCGAGCTCCTAGCCCGCGCCGCGGCCCGCCCCGCAAGACCCCCCCCCCGCCCCCCACTCCCCAGTCCCTGCGCGCTGCTATTTAGAGCCCAGCCCCGGCGCCCAGGGGATCCTGGGACTTGTAGTCCCCCCTCGCAGCCCGGGGCGCCGGCACGACCTGGGAGGCGGACTACATTGCCCAGGGAGCGCCCCGGCCTATATAAGGCGCCGGGAGCCGCTGGCAAGTGCAGTAACCATGTGGCCGTTCTGCTGAGCGCTGCCTGGAGCCTGCCGGGGTGGGCGGAGAGGAGGAGGCGGAGGAGGAGGAGGCGGGGGGCGGAGAGAGCGCACGCCCAGGAGGTGCGGGTGCTGCGCGTCCATCCCCGCGGCACGGGCTCTCTCTTCGCGGACATGGGGCTCCCCGGCGGCTGCTGACCCCTCTCCCCGTCCTGCTCCCCCACGCCGGCGTGGCTCCCCGGGCACCAAGGTAGTGACCGGGACCGGGCGGAGGGCGCGGGGAGTTGGCATGGGCCCCCCACCCCCGTGCGCCCCCAGACGCAGAAGTTTGTGCCCTGCTGTCTGGGAGTTCTTGGTGGATTTGCATGCACTTGGCATGTATTTTGGGGTTCATTGACTGTAGGCAGTTTTTTTGGGGGGGGAGTCTTACTTTAGGCTTGAACCACCCCAAATGTTCTCGACTCCAGTGGCCGGCCCCCCCATCCTGCACCCCCATCCCCCCAAGTTGAAAACTGTTGGAGAAGCTGCAGGAAATAGTTTTTCGGGGGAGGGTGGCTGAGGGGGTGTCCTGTGTGACTCTCCTCGAGGAAGCAGCCTTTCTAAAAATGTAGCCCTGTCTCAGCCTGTAGGGCTGGGAGGATTCTGCGCGCGTGGGGGCCCCCGCGGGGAGGGCTTGAAAAAACGGAAGAGAACCGGGGGAGCGGTGAAGGAAGAAGTGTGGACGGAGCTCGTGCCCAATGGGGATGCGGGTTTCACAGACTTGGCCTCCCGCGCAGAGAAACAAGTGCTTTGGGATCGGCCAATGACTTCCCTTAGTTGCAGCCTCCCGCACGGTAGAAGTTTGTGCGTGCGTGGTCTCGCTTGTCATGTACGCGCTGGAGATAAGTAAGCAAGCGTAGTTACCTGTGATCTTTTCTCAGGCAGTCTCACTAACTTGCCTGCCAAGTTTGGAGGGGCCCCGGTCTCTGCAGGGATGGGGGCTGGAGAGGGTGAAAACCTAGAATTTGGAGCATTCCTTTTGGAGACCCTTGCAGGCTCTCATAGTCTCTTTCTTTCTTTCTTTCTTTCTTTCTTTCTTTCTTTCTTTTTTTCTAAATATTTAGGAGCTGACTACGGAGGAGCAGGATTCGCATCCCTGGCTGGGCGAGCTCTGGCAGCAGAGTGCCTGACTGCGGTCAGGTGAGTGGAAGGCTGCTTGCTGTAGTCAATATATGAGTTTTTGTCTTAAGCCTGTGTTAAGCCCTGTCTAAGCAGCCATAGAAGTGGGTTAGGAAAGAAAAGGAGACTCCATGGCTCAGTACTCAAATTTTTCATGGCCTTTGGTGAGAGCGTGAGTGGATAGCCTGGACGTCCACCTTTGAGGGTGGCCCAGAATTGGAGCAGCCTGAAGGTTTGTGACGAGAGAAGGGAAGCAGGCAAGAAAGCCGTTATTAAGGGAAGCTATAAAGGGGTGGCTCGCTGCCGGCCTGAGCAATGCTGATGGCTTAAATTGTGACGGATGCAGTGCATTTCATGTGCCAGGATACGTAAGCAAAAATTAGATGCCTCTCTCTCTCTCTGTCGCGAATCGTCATTTTCTTTTCTGTGAACTGCTTAATGAGAGTGGGTTGGATTGCAAGAAATGAAAGTGGCTGCTTGGCAGATTGAGAGAGCGAGAACTTTAGAATGGGGAAGTTCGTTCTCAGAGGAGAAGATAGGAGCATCCAGGCCTTGAGTGAAGCCACCTGAAAGTCAAGGAATCTGACATGTGGCTGTTGTTTTGCTGCCTCTCTTGTGATATGGGCGAAGGACAGTGTTTATCTGTAAACACAAGAGCGCCTGGGATTTTTTTTTTCCCCCCTAAATGGTCAGACTGCCTTTCTAGTGAGGGAGGTGTCAGTGCACTTAGATCCCCATCGCTGTAGATGTGGCCCTCAGAAGTTTGTTCTTCTGAAGTGCTCAGGAGCAGAGTAAACAACAGGCCAGCCGGGGTGGGGTAGCAGTGGGCAGCTGGTTCTTAGTAACTTCTTTAACGGTTCTAAATATTTAGCTGTTCCCGGGGCTACAATCTTGGGGCTCTCTAATTAGAGAATAAAAGCCAGACACTTGGTTCTGGTGCTATAGTGCCTTTGTTTCCTGTTGATAAGATCCTCAGGAGTCCTGGGGGAGTGACAAGCGGGGGACTGCGAGATCCATCTAGCTCTTTGCTGTGGTTCTTTTATTGACTCCTGGCTGTGTGGGTCCGCATAGGGCCAAAGCTTGGGGCCGGCTCCTTCCTTCAGAGTAGGGAGAGATAAGGAGAAACCAGTCCACAGACTCCTATACCTGGTTGCTAAAAACAGTAACCACGGCAGTTAAGTTCTTGTAAGCCAGGGGCAGAGCCATATATCACAGAAACCCTCTGAGCTAGGTACCGGTGAAGAAACCGAGGTGCAGAGTGAGAAATCAGTTGGAAGCTAGGTGTAACCCCAGGCTGGGGAGCTGTAACCACCACCACGTGGGTGGTGGCTGGGGTTGAGTGAAAGGTAAGGTAGGAAAAATTGCAGTTGCACCACTGTTAATGAAGTAACTCTTGCCTCGACCTCACCAGTGGTGAAATAACCTCTTACCTTGATGTAAGAAGGAAATGATGTAGCCCTGGACGGGGAGAAAAGAACGTGGCTATTGGAGGAAGTGTTCATATTGGACTGAGTTCATTTTGGGAAGCTGTGTACTGAAAGCCGGAATGAGGATACGTAAAAGAAACAAAAGCAAACAAAACCACAGGGAACACTAGGGTCGTCTCATGTCCGAACTCCATCTTGATTATCCGCATCAAGGCATCTCAGCAGGTCGAGAAAGTCAGGCATTTTTCCATCCGAATAACTCAGGATCTTAAACCAAAGTGAGTGTGACGTGCGGAACGTTGGTAATTTTTTGTGTGCCCTTTCGCAGCGAGTTGTGCGGAGCCTTTCCCATTTCTTTCAGGCATGTTTGTGCGTCCGTGTGAGCGTGCTGAAGCACACTCTGCTCTTTGACTCATTCAAATCAGAACAGAAAATCCCATCAAGATTGCCTTCATGTTAGGCAGGGAAGGTTCTTCGTGTTCTGGATGAGTCGCTCTTGTCTTCCACATTGAAACCCACAGAGTCATTGGGGACTGTTGGTATTACCCATTCAGACAAAGCAAGGTAGTCTTCCAGGGGCTGGGCATCTTCTCTCGAGGAACGTGAGGTGGAATGGTTGCTTGGAAGATAAGAAGTGGATTAACTTCACAGGAAAGAACTGTTGCCTTTTTTCCTCTAAGTGTTTTCAGCTGAAAAAGACCAGAAAGAACTAGAGAGTGCACTGACTTTCCCAGAAAAAAAAAAATGACATGGGTTTTTAGCTAATAATGATCTCATGGAAATTCTGACTTTTTTTTTTGTAAGCAACTCTTAAAAAACAAACCAAATGAAGCGACAAACACCAAATATGAACAACAGAAAGAACTCAAATGTAGGCCTGGAGTGAGGTTTCTAGGTCAAGCTGTCCTTGGATATGTCTAATTAAGGAGTCCACACAAGGCCGGTGGCCCATCATGTTTGCGCTTGGTTTGATCTTTTAAAATAACATTGCATCTGCAAGGTTTCTGTTAAGTAGAAGCGAATGGGATTTTTTAAATTAAGTTTCGATGTTTCGGTTTTGGCGTGGGTCTTGTGATCGCGATTAGGCTTGAAGTCAGTGGTGTGAATGACATCACGTGTGTGATTCCTGCCAATTGTCATAGTGTCTTTGGTTCTGAGGTGATTGCTAATAAGGATGCATTGAGTACGCTACCGAAGCCATCTCCTATTAAATTTCGAGATTCTCTGAACTGAACGTCATTGAAGGCACTTGGTATGATAAATGTATTTGACAAATTCTAATGCCTGTCAACAGGGTTGTGATTGAAGTGTTTATTCATTGTTTATTCAACGGATTTCTCGAGCACCTGTTGTGTAACCGGAGTGTTCTAGGCGCTTAAGCAAACAGTCCTGTTCCTAAGAGGTGTGAGTCCTAGTCGTGGGGAGGCAGCCAATATAAATAAGCAAGGAAGTAGTATGGTGTGGCAGATAGTAGCGGTAAAGGGGATCAAGATATAGCAAACATGAACAAGAATGTGGAGAAACTGGAAACCTATATGTGGCTGGTGGGCAGAATGGTGCAGCTGCTGTGGTAAACACTACAGTGGATCCTCTGAATATCAAACATAGAAATTACCAAAGGATGCCGGGCGCAGTGGTGCACGCCTGTAATCCCAGCGGCTCAGGAGCTGGAGGCCAGGAGGATCGCAAGTTTGAGACCAGAGGCAGTCTGTGTAACTTAGCGAGACCCTGTCTCAAAAAGTAAAAAAATGGGCTGGGCGTGCAGCTCAGTGGTCCAACACTTGTAGAGCATGCAGGCGCAAGGCCCTGGGTCCAACACCCAGTATTGCAAAAAAAAAAAAAAAAAAAAAAAAAAAAAAAAAAAAAAAAAAACCCAAAACACAAACCAAAAAAAACAAAGGAAATTACCAAAGGACCTGGCACTTTGACTTGCAGACATATACCTAGAAGAATTGAAAGCAGGGACTTGAGTGGTTACTTGTCCACCCATATTGACAACAGCCTTATTCACAGTAGCTGGAAAGTAGAAGAAAATGCAAGTGTCTGTTGACAGATGAATGAACACGATATAGTCTATATATGCAGTGGAATATTAAAAAGGAAGGAAAATCTGGCACATACTCAAACATGGGTAAACCTTGAAAACATGCTAAGTGAACAGGCCAGACACAGAAGGTCCCATCGTCTGATTCTGCTTATGTGAGGTACCTAGAAGGGTCAAAGTGCTGGAGCCAGAATATACAATGGTGGCTCCCGGGGTTAAGGGAAGGGATAGTTTACTGAGCACAGTGTTTCAGTTTGGAGAAATGGAAATGTTCTAGAAATGGACAGTGGTGATAGTTGCACAACGATGTTAATGTACCGTAGAATTGTAATACTTAAAAATGGTACATTTTATGTATGTGTTCCCACAGTAAAAAATGTGCAACAATAAAGGGGGAGGGGGGCTAAGGGAGTTCTTAGGTAGGGCCTAGGACTCTAGAAAGGGCTCTTTCCTGTGGTGACATGTAAAGAGAGATCTGGAGGAGGTGAGACAGCCATGGATCTGGCAGGAAGGGATGTTCTGAAAGTCCAGAGCATCAAGTGCAAAGGCCCTGGGGTGGGAGTAGGTGGGATGCAAAGGCCCTGAGGTGGGAGTAGGTGGGACATGTTGGAGGCAGGGCAAGGAGACCAGAGTAGCCACAGCTGGGGAAAATGCCAGGCATTGAGGTGAGAGTGAGGTAGAGGTCCAAAGGTAGAGGTGGGAGATTTTGCAGGTCAGCGGTGACTTCCCTGGGGATTTCTTTTTCTTTCTTATTTATTTTTTTTGGTGGTACTGGGGCTTGAACCCAAGTCCTCGCACTTGCATGCTCTGCAAGTGCTGTACCACTGAGCTGCACCCTCAGCCCATTTTTTTACTTTCTGAGACAGAATCTCGCTACATTATGCAGACTGCCTCTGGTCTTGAACTTGCGATCCTCCTGCCTCTGCCTCCCAAGTTGCTGAGTCACTGGGATTACAGGCGTGTGCCACTGCGCCCGGCCCCCTGAGGATTTCTAAACGCTATCCTCAATGTGCTTTTCAGCCTCACTGAACTCTGTAGTTTTTTCTGAAGAGACTGGTGGAGCTGGCAAGTTCACATACCAGATGGGAACTCGATAGGGGGGAAAACCCAGATTTCTAGACTGTCTGGTTCATCTCATGACTTAGCTGGGATTGAAATTCACTTAACTAGGAAAGGAACATTTGGTGAAAAGGAGAACCTACATTTGCACAGCAAATTCTAAGAGCCTGATGGTAATCTGCCTACAGCCATAGCCCTGCGGCGTCTGATCCCGTCAGATCTCACCATCTAAGCAGGGTCGGGTCTCAGTCCTTGGATGGAGACCGCCTGGGAACACCAGGTGCTGTAGGCTTGGGAGAAGGACCCGGCAACCCACTCCCAAAAATCAATCTGCCATTGAAAACCCTATGAAGCACTGATAATAGTGTTTTGTCTGTTGTACGCAGGGTCACTATGAGTTGGATATTGACTCGACAGCACCTAACAACCACCACCACCACCATGGTAATCTGGGGCTGGGATTTAGCTCAATTGGTAGGATGCTGCTCTGTGCTTTGAGGCCCTGAGTTCAATCCCCAGCACTGCAAAAAAATGGGAGAAGGATGTGGCAATCCACTCCCAAAGCAATCTGGAAACAATGGCCATTGAAAACCCTGTGAGGGTCTCTTTGAGTTGGACCCAACTCGAGGGCATCTAACAACAACAGCAGTGGTAAATCCTGGGAGTTCTACAGAAGTCTGTGCCCTTCTGCCACCTTGCCATCCATCCAGTCTCACTTAAGGGAGACAGCGGAGGGGGAGGACCCCCGCTGTGTTCTCCAGCATCCCTGGAGAAGCAGACGCTCCAGGGCAGTGATTCTCCCTGATGACGGACGTGGATCCCTTTGTGTGTGCAAACAAAGCAAACTGCAGTTGACCTGCGCACTACATAAGAGACGCATATTCATTGTAGTTAAAACGTCCGGGAGTAAAGATAAGCAGCATCACAAGTCAGTCCCAACCATCCAAAATTAGGGTTCCTGGCTTTTCCTGTCTGGGAACACATGTCAGAATTCTGTGTGTATTTATATTTCATGAAAAGGAACTCTCTGTCCCTCCTGTTTGGTAACTTACCTTTTGCACTCAGCACCCTGAGTATATCTTTTTAATAAATTGTTGTTGTTGTTAGGTGCCGTCGAGTTGGTATCCGACTCATAGCGACCCTCTGTACAACAGGGGAAACACTATTGTCAGTGCTTCTCTGCTGTTCATAGGGTTTTCAGTGGCAGATTGATTTTTGGGAGGGGGTTGCCAGGTCCTTCTCCCAAGCCTACAGCACCTGGTGTTCCCAGGCGGTCTCCCATCCAGGTACTAACCAGGCCTGACCCTGCTTAGCTTCCTAGATCTGATGGGATCGGATGCCACAGGGCTACAGCTGCAGGCCTTTTAATAAATAGGTGCCCATATTTTCATCTTTTTAGGGATGTTGTTTTGCACCTGTGATGGGATTTCATTTGAGCAATGACATGTTTAGAATCGCTAGAGTAAAAACAAAAAGCATAGCCTTTAAATTTCATCACCATCATAAAGTCCAAATTTCCTCGTTTGGCTTATTCTGTACTTTTAAGAAAACTAGAGGGAAGATAGCCTGCAGCCGTAGCCCTGTGGCATCTGATCCCGTCAGATCTCTGAAGCTAAGCAGGGTCAGGCCTGGTTAGTACTTGGATGGGAGACACCTGGGAACACCAGGTACTGTAGGCTTGGGAGGTGGACCTGGCAACCCAGTCCCAATAATCAATCTGCCATTGAAAACCCTATGAATAGCAGAGAAGCACTGACAATGGTGTTTCGCCTGTTGTACAGAGGGTCGCTATGAGTTGGATACAGACTCGATGGCACCTAATAACATCAACAAAGGCAAGATAAAGCACTACTCACGTGTTAGCTCTCTTATTACAAAGGCATAGCCTCATTAATCATTTCATTTAGGCATAACGTTTCTCATTTGCTCAGAGTAACCTAATGCTGTGAGGTAGGTGGGGCCCTGTATTCTCTTCTGTTTGCATGTACTTAAAAAAACTTTACCATAGAAACTTTCACAGATATGCAACAGTAGCATCTTAGTATAATGAACTCCCTTTTCTCATTAGGCACCTTCCGCAGTCAGTTTTTACCAGCTCAGTACTAATCTTATTCCATCCTTGTCCTCACATACTTTCCCCTTTAGTTTTGGAGTACTTTCACGTACATGCCACACACAGGAGTTCATCTACCTGTATTTTAGCATGTACCTTTAGGATGTGAATTCTTTGTGTAGATACATAAAGAAATATTGAAAAGCTCACAGCACCCGCTGTTCCCAGTTGATCTTCCGTTCAAAGTACTCACCAGGCCCACCCTGCTTAGCTCCCAAGATCAGATGAAATCTCCAAGCATTTTAATTGTGTATTCATTCTTGCGATATATACATGTTATGTTGTTAGGTACCATTAAGTTGTGTCCCACTCATAGTGACCCTTATAGGGTTTTCAATGGCTGGCTGTTTTGGGATTGCCTCGGGAGTGGATTGCCATGTCCTGCTCCCGTTTTTGTGGTGCTGGGAATCGAACTCGGGACCTCAGAGACTGCAAAGCTGCGCTCTACCAGCTGAGCTAAATTCCAGCCCGATATATACATATGTATGTAAAATACATAATACAAAATACATATACGGTAATTTACACAGGCCAGTTTGAGTCAGCATCTAAGTAAGGTAGGTATTACACATGATCTTTTAATCTACACCCGTTTTTCCCATGCATTTTGTCATTGTGGTTGAAGAAACTGGATGATACAGTTCCTTCAGTTTTTTTTTTTTTTTTCCCCAGTACTGGGGAATTTAACCCAAGGCTAGTCAAGTGCTCTTCCACTGAGCCTCACCCTAAGCCCTCTTTTTAATTTTATTTTGAGACAGAGTCTTGCCAAGTTGCACAGGCTGCATATGGCCTTGAACTTACAGTCTGCCTACCTCAGCCTCTGGAATAGCTGGAATGATAGGCATGTGCCAGAGTGCCTGGCGCCAGTTGGCATTTTGCTGATTGCCTCAGTGAGGTTTAACGTAGTCTTCTGTCCCCTGTAATTTATCATAATTTGGTAGTTATGTATAGAGGCTAAGTAAGGGTCTTTTTTTTTTTTTTAGTTCCTCCGCCCAAATCTACTTTGTGAACTTTACTCAGGGCAGTGTTGTCGTAGGTGCCATCGAGTCGTGTCCAACTCATAGTGACCCTCATAGGGTTTTCTTTTTTTTTTTGGTGGTACTGGAGGTTGAACCCAGGGCCTTGCGCCTGCATGCTCTGCAAGTGCTGGACCACTGAGCTGTGCCCCCAGCCCTTTCTTTTTACTTTTTGAGACAGGGTCTCGCTAAATTACGCAAACTGCTTCTGGTCTCGAACTTGCGATCCTCCTGCCTCCGCCTCCCGAGCTGCTGGGATTACAGGTGTGTGCCACCACGCCCGGCCCTCATAGGGTTTTCAGTGGCTGATTGTTTCGGGATTGCCTTGGGAGTAGATCGCCACGTCCTTCTCCCATTTTTGTGGTGCTGGGAATTGAACCCAGGACCTCAGAGACGGCAGAGTGGTGTTCTATCAATTGAGCTAAATCCCAGCCCTCAGGGCAGCATATGAGGTGTGAAATGTCTGGGTGTCTCCTCTTGTGAACTTAGTGACCCTTGATGCTCATTACCCCAAACCATTCTATTTTTTCGTCTTCATTTATCAGCTGGAGTAATTTTGTAAAAAGAGATTTTCTCTCCTTAGTTTACGGTGATCCTGGGGCACAGCGCATATGAGGAAGAGAGGGTCTGTGCTTCGATCTCTGTATTTTACCAGTTTTTATTTTTTATTTACCTTTAAATGGTAGATTTTATTTGTTGTTTAGTAAGACAGGGTCTCACTGAGTTGCACAGGCTGCCTTCGGCCTCGAACTTGTCTCCTTCCGCATCAGTCTCTGGAGTCCGTGAGATTATACGTGCCCTACTCCAAGGAGGTTTTAAACTAAGGAGCTGGTTTCCTAGCATGTTCCACGGCTGTGGTTGTCAACTGGGGGTACATTTGGCAATGTCTGGGGACATGGTTGGTTGTCGCAAAAAATCTGAGGAGGGAGTGCTACTGGTGTTCCATTGTTAGAGGTCAGGGATGCTGCTAAACAGCCTACAGTGCATTTGATAGCCCTTCACAGCAGAGTCATCCATGCCTAAATACCAGTAGTGCCCCGGTTGAGAAACCCTGCCCCGCACAACGCATATGCTTTAGGAGTTAGTATCATTATGACCTCATAGACTCAAACATCTTCTTCATGCTTCACTTCATGTAGTTCTTGTTGGTGATGACGTTGTCCCTCTTGGGCAGAGAGAGTTTATTCGCTCTGGTTCCTGAGACTTTTGACACAGCCTTAGAAGTCTTTGATAGCTTTCTTGCTTTCTGTGTAACAAGATTTTCCAGGCTCATGTTTTATATTTCTTGTCTCAGACCTCACATCAGCCTTTTCACCAAGGAGGGAAATGCTTAGGGCGTGTAAGAATTCTTTGTCATCCTCATATCACAGGTGGCAAAAATTAAAATGACGAAAACGTAACACCTGGAATTTTAAAAAATGAAATGAGTTCCACAATGCATTGGACACATCTGTGCCCAGTTACAAAGAGTTCTGAACATAAACTGACCTTAACTCCTGTAATCCCAGCGGCTTGGGAGGCAGAGGCAGGAGGATCGCAAGTTCGAGACCAGAGGCAGTCTGCGTAACTTAGTGAGACCCTGTCTCGAAAAAGTAAAAAAAATGGGCCGGTGGTACAGCTCAGTGGTCCAGCACTTGCAGAGCATGCAGGCGCAAGGCCCTGGGTTCAACTCCCAGTCCCGCAAACAAAAAACAAAAAACAAACAAACAAAAAAATGGCTGTAGAACCTAAGTAACATTCCTGCTAAAACTAAGACCAACTTTCTTTCCCTTTTTTTTTTTTTTTTTTTTTGCAGTACTGGGGGTTGAACCCAGGGCCTCGTGCCTGCATGCTCTGGAAGTGCTGGACCACTGAGCTGCACCCCCAGCCCAGTTTTTCACTTTTTGAGACAGAGTCTCACTAAGTTACACAGACTGCCTCTGGTCTCGAACTTGTGATCCTCCTGCCTCCGCCCCCTGAGCCTCTGGTATTACAGGTGTGTGCCACCACGCCCGGCTTTACAGCCATGTTTTTTAATCTGTAGCAACTCATAAGGTGGGAAAATTAGTTTTGTGGGTCTTTTTTTTTGGGGGGGTGCCAATGGGGATTGAACCCAGGGCCTCGCACTTGGGTGCTTTTGCAAGTGCTGGACCACTGAGATGTACCCTCAGCCCTTTTTTTTTTTTTTTTTTAAACTTTTTTTGAAACAGGGTCTTGCTAAGTTACACAGACTGCCTCTGGTCTCAAACTTGCAATCCTCTTGCCTCCGCTTCCCCAGCCGCTGGGATTACAGGTGTGTGCCACCGCGCCCGGGAGTTTCGTGTGTCTTGATCAACTTTTTACAATGAATTAGAGCAGTAGACATCACAGTGTATTGCACTGATACACGTTGAATATTCTTTATCTGAAATGCTCGGAACAAGCAATATTTGAGGGTTTCGAACATTTATATATACGTAATGCAATAACTTGGGGATAGGACCCAAATCTAAACACAAAATTCATTGGTTTCATACACCCATTATACACCTAGCCTGAAGGTAATTTTATATAATACTTCTAATAATTTTGTGCCTGGAAAAAAAAAGTGTCATAGTGTGGAATTTCCCAGTTGTGATGACGTGTCAGCTGTGAAAAAGTTTTGGATTTTCAGGCATTTTGAATTTTGGATTAGGTTTGCTCAATCTGTGCTTAAAAAGAACCAGGCTGAGTGTATAGCTCAGTGGTAGAGCACATGCTTAGCATGTGTCAGGCCCCAGGTCCAACCCCAGGACCTCCCCACCAAAAAGAAAAACCTCTGTACATTCCACGCTAGCTCTCTGACACACACCTGGGGCGAACATTGGGCTTTAAGTCCAATATTTCTCTTGCCGTGGGGTATAGTCAGAAGTTTGAGAAACACTGTTGTACATTTTTGCCACCCTGAATGGGGTCCACAGACTAGCATTATTGGCTTGTTATTGCTGTCCAGTCGTGTCCAACTCATAGCGACCCTTATAGGGTTTTCAGTGGCTGTTTCCGATTGCTTGGGAGTGGATTGCCACGTCCTTCTCCCATTCTTGCAGTGCTGGGAGTTGAACTTGGGACCTCAGAGACTGCAGAGCAGTGCTTTAGCAACTGAGCTAAATCTCAACCTAGGCTTTACTCGGGGACTTGTTAGTCATGGCAGACTCTGAGACTCTGCCTTATGGAATCAGAACTTGCACTTACATATTTTTAAAAAATTTTTATTTTTGGAGCTCTGGGGATAGAACCCAGGGCCTTATGCATGCTAGGCAAGTGCTGTACCACTGAGCTACACCCCCAGCCCAGAACTTACATTTATTTTAGCAAGATCGCCAGGCACCATGCACACAGTGAGTGCATGAGAAGATCTGTGCTGGAGGGGGCTGGTCCCTGTGCTGTTTCACTTGTGGTCTTTTTATAGTTCCTTTTTTCCCCCTTGGCTGGCTCTCACCTGTTGAAGCTGACCTTTGTACTTCCCCCTAGCAGATGTCATTTTCAGTTCAGTGAAAAGGTCAGCTAAATCACTAAGCTGAGAGTAAGCCGCTCCGGCAGTGTTCTGTCTGACAAAAAGGGGAACTTCATGTCTGCATTTGGCGATGCTTTTCCTGGTTGTTCAGACAGAGGTGGAAAGAGACCCAAAGCTACCTGTAGAACCTACAAGGATTGTGGAAGTCATACATGTAAACAAAAAGCACAATTGGTGGTGTCAGATAATTTGAGAAATTGATTATTTTTTTTAGGACCTCTCATCAGCAAACTTCCACACTGGTTGGTACGATGTTGTTGTTATTGTTATTGTTAGGCACCGTCCAGTCAGTATCTGACTCATAGTGACCCTCATAGGGTTTTCAATGGCAACTGTTTCAGGATTGCCTTGGGAGTGGATTGCCAGGCCCTTCTCCCATTTTTACGGTGCTGGGAATTGAACTCGGGACCTCAGAGACTGCAGCGCAGCGCTCTACCAACTGAGCTAAATCTCAGCCCTGGTATGATGTTACTCACCAGAAAAATCTGAACGCAAGTTCCTTGATGTTCATTTGCATTTCAGAAGGACCTTTATCTGGGAAGTGATTTCATTTTGCACAGACAGCTTATAAGTATCTCAGGCATGCATTTCTGAGCAGAAAAAGTTTATACAACCCTCAGGCTCAGGGACTTTTTATTTTTTTTGCTGTACTTGGGGCTGAACCCAGGGCATTGCACTCACATGCTTTGCTAGTGCTGGACCACTGAGCTGCAGCCCCAGCCCAGTTTTTTTACTTTTGGAGACAGGATCTCGCTAAATTACACAGATTGCCTCTGGTCTCAAACTTGCGATCCTCCTGTCTCCGCCTCCTGAGCCACTGGGATGACAGGCGTGTGCCACCGTGCCCGGCTCCATTTTTTACTTTTTTGAGATAGGGTCTCGCTAACTTATACAGACTGCCTCTGGTCTCGAACCTGCGATCCTCCTGCCTCTGTCTCCCGAGTTCCTGGTATTACAGGCGTGCGCCACTGCCCCCAGCTCAGGACATTTTTTATTTGCCTTGGGAGGGAGTGTGTATGTATGTATTTATGCTTTACCATGCTCTGCCTGGTATGTACTCTTTATATCCCCCTTGCCAGCTCCTTACATTCCTTAGGCTCCAGCCCAAAACTTCCTCCCCTGAGCAGCTTTTCCTAATACTTGCAAGTCTTTGTGTCATTTGAAACTCAGTGACCCTTAATCTCTCTTTTTCCTCTTGAACTTTCTTGTTTCTTTAACCCACTAAAGTACCTTAGGACATAGGAAATGTTCTTAAAACATTTGCTAAATGAAGTAATTCATATACAAGCTTTATCTGTCTTTGAAGATTGCAGGCTCCTTCTCCGAAGAATCTAAATGTTTGTGCCTTTCTGCTGATTAAATATTTTTGAATTGGCGTACTGCTTTGAAAAGCCCTTTTGGTGTGGAGAGAGACACAGGCCGGGCGTGTTGGCGCACGCCTGTAACCCCAGCGGCTTGGAAGGTCGAGGCAGGAGGATCGCAAGTTCGAGACCAGAGGCAGTCTGTGTGACTTAGTGAGACCCTGTCTCAAAAAGTAAAAAAAAGGGCTGGGAGTGCATGTAGAAATGTATTTGACTGTTCTTTTTGATGGTTTTTGAGATATTGCTCAGTACCGCTTTCTAGAGGACATGCAGCTTGCGAAATTGTTAGTGTTAATAAGAGGGAGTGGAAGTAGGAATCAGGAATCAGGTAGTGAAACCAATTTGCTGCCAGGTGTTGCTGGTGTTCGCCTGCTGAACCACAGCGAGGGGCCTCCCAGGCACCCAGCGTTGTCTGGTTCTTGGGTTCAAACAGCACACGGAACATCTGTGCATCTGTTTCCTCTTCTGCAGACGAGGTATAAAAATACCTGCTTCTGGTTGTTGCTGCCAAGGCGGGTCATGATAAATGCTGGTAGAAGGTCTTAGAGATTCAAAAAAGAGAAAGGGTAGAAGGGTATCCTGGGGGCTTTGGTTTTCAACCAGGGGGTGGTTTGACACCCCAGGGGACATTTGGTTTATCAGGAGACATTTCTGCTTGTCATGTCCGTGTGTGTGTGCGTGCGCGCGCGTGCATGCATGTGTGCCTCTGTGTGTGTGTGTGTGCCTCTGTGTGTGTGTGTGTGTGCGTGCGTGTGTGTGCAATTGCTGCTGGAGTCCACTATGCAGAGGCTAGGGCTGCTCCCAGCATGCTCCAGGGAACAGGAAAACGACCCTCACCACAAAGAACCATGTGCCCCACTTGTGAGGAGTGCCAGCGTTGAGAAACTCTGTCCTAAGGTCAATTCCCCAGACCCGGTGAGACTTCTCTTTCTAAAGGTATTGACCTGACTTGATTTTCTGGTTCTCTGTGGTTTGGGCTGTGCAGGTAGAGACCTGTGTCTTCAGGTTGAGGTGGACTTGAACTTTTTTTGTGTATGGTACTGGGGGTTGAACCCGGGGCCTCTTGCCTGCGTGCTTTGCAAGTGCTGGACCACTGAGCTGCACTCCCAGCCCATCTTTTTTTTTTTTTACTTTTTGAGACAGGGTCTTACTAAGTCACAAAGACTGCCTCTGGTCTCCAACTTGGGATCCTCCTGCTTCTGCCTCCTGAGCCACTGGGATTACAGGTGTGCACCATCACGCCCAGCTATTGAACTTTTTAACAAAATAAACACCCCCTCCCTGCCTCCCACAAGCACTGGCCTTGGTGTCTGGACCTCTGTGGTTTTGTCTTGTCTGCTGGTTGGCTGTGTGACCTCCAAGAAATCACTATACCTCAGTCAGGTTGGTTAATTTTTCCACCTATAAGATGAGGAATTTTGGTTAAATGCTTTTGACCACCAAACCTCAAGTTCTCTGGCCAACTTGAGCTTTGGTTGGCTTCTTTACTTTGGTCTTTATTTTTTTATTTTTTTGCGGTATTGGGGGTTGAACCCAGGGCCTTGCGCTTGCAAGCTTTGCAAGTGCTGGACCACTGAGCTGCACCCCCAGCCCCCTTTTTTTTTTAACTTTTTGAGACAGGGTCTCCCTAAGTTACACAGACCGCCTCTGGTCTCGAACTTGTGATCCTCCTGCCTCTGCCTCCCAAGATGCTGGGATTACAGCCTTGCCCCACCGTGCCCGGCCTTTACTTTGGTCTTGAAGCGACATAAGAGCATGGTCAGCGCTGGCATCTCTTCTGAGTAACCCCTTCGACTCCTTGTAGTAGGCACACCTGTTTGAAGAATAGGCTGTTGACACATGCCTGTAGTCCCAGTGGCTTGGGAGGGAGAGGCAGGAGAATCACAAGTTGGAGACCAGAGGCAGTCTTTGTGATTTAGCAGGACCCTATCTCAAAAAGTAAAAAAAAAAAAATCGGCTGGGAGTGCAGCTCAGTGGTCCAGTACTTGGAGAGCGTGCAAGTGTGAGGCTCTGGGTTCAACCCCCAGTACTGCAAAAAAAAAAAAAAAAAAAGAATAGGCTGTTTAGCAGGCACGTTTGTGAAAAGGCAAGTAGATTTTTGCGCACGTGTGTGTGTGTGTGTGTGTGTGTGAGTAATGGGCAACATTTAAACTAGAGAGTCGCTCTCAGTTTCAGATTCATAGTGGCTTTCTCTAAGATTGTCGCAAAGGGCTCTTCTGGAAGAGCCTTGAAACATCTGTGTTGGTGGCTTCCTTTGGGACCGGCTGAAAACGAAAGCAGAGGAGAATTTTCTGTGCTGCGAGCGAAGCACTTTTTACAATGGGATAAGTTCTATAGGGTTGTGGGCACGCTGCATCTCTGAGGACAGCGTGGTTAGCATTAATGGGACAGGAAGGCAGGAGAGGGGCTGCGTGTGAATGTGTGTCGTGGGGAGGGGGTGGCCCTGTGTCCAGCTCGGCCACCTTATGCTGCTGACCTTCCTTCAAGCGCTATCGTTGAGCATCTTCGCTCAGAGGAAGTTCTGAAGTTAACCCCGAGGGCCCGGGGCCACAGCAGAGACTGTCATGGAGCAGAGCTTCCTCTGCCCCTTGGAAGAGTCGGCCATTCGCGCGTTGGGTTCTGTGTTTACAGCCAGATTACCATATATGTACCTGGGCGAGGACCTGGGAAGGAGACTTGGGCTCCTCCGCAGGGAGTTTCCGGGGCCTCTTGCCCGGAGATCGATCCAGTGCCAGCAGCTCTTCCTTCTTCTGGGCATGCTTTTGTTTCCTTCTGAAAGACCTCCTGACTTGCCTGGCTCTGCCCATTGCTAACCCACGCCGCCAGGGCCTCCTTGACCTAGATGTGAGGTGGTGACTTTTTGTCTTGGGTCTTGCCCACGGTTCTGGGGAGCTGGCCGCCTTGCAGCCCCGTGGATCGCAAGATGCTTTGATATCTTTACGCGCAGGCCCCTGTCTTTGCTCTCTAACTTGAGAGGAACCCTTTTGACTTTTTAAAATTTATTTTAAAGAAAGCAATAATAAAATCGGTGCAGGAGGAATTTGGCAAGGGCTCTTTGTTTTTTAGAGGATGGAGGGAGCGAGGATGTGCCAAGAAGGAACGGGGAGGGCGGATGGATTTTCACTGGCTGTGTTTTTCAGCAGCAGAATGACTGGCCAAATGGGATGCTTGGGGGCCAAATGGCCAAGCTTGGTGACCAAAGAGTAGCCGCAGAGAGTGCTGCGTGAGTGTGACGTAGGTGTCCCTGGCGGGGGTTGGTGGCTATGGTTTTATTAGGAACTGTAAGGCGAACGTTCTGTTGGAGTTGGCATTGACGTGGTCAAGTCATCCCCCCTCGTAATGTGTTCCTTTCTATGTGGGCTTATCAGTGGGATTTGCTGGTTGGCAGAGCTGATCCACAACTGGTTGTAAGCCCTAAGAAATTTGGAGAGAAGCTGGCGCACGCCTGTAATCCCAGCGGCTTGGGAGGCAGAGACAGGAGGATCACAAGTTCGAGACCAGAGGCAGTCTGTGTAACTTAGTGAGACCCTGTCTCAAAAAAGTAAAAAAAAAATGGGCTGGGGGTGCACCCTAGTGGTCCAGCACTTGCAAAGCATGCAAGTGCGAGGTCCTGGGTTCAACCCTCAGTACCACAAAATAAATAAATAAATAAATAAATAAAAAGAAAAAAAAAGAGAAATTTAGAGAGAGTAGAAAACAGAGCAGGATAGAAGGTAGAAGAATAAGAGTGACTGAGGGGATTTCTTCTGCTCTGGTCTTTAGGTGCTAAGTAAGCATGCTATTTTCTTTCTCATTGAATCTTCAAGCTTTGCCAGCTCATGTCTCATTATCCCCATTTTACAGAGGAGGACATTGTGGGCCAGAAGAGTAAGTAACTCAATGAAGATTACTAACTTCCCATCACTGAGAATAAAAGGCAGGCGTGGGCTGGGGCTGTAGCTCCGTGGTAGAGCGTGTGCTTACCATGCACAGAGCCCTGGTTTTAATCCCCAGCATGGTGGAGAGGGGAGGAAAGGCCAGTGTTGTACCCATGCTTATGAAGTCCCCCAGGCCCTGGCTTTCCTCTTCTCTGCCCTTCCCTTGAACCTTCCTCTTTCCCCACGAACGCTGCTGACTTTGTGGTTGGCTTTCTGTTTCCTGAACTTGCCAAGGGCTTTTCGGCCCCAGGGCCTTTGTACTCGCTGCTCTGTCCAAAATGCTCTTCCGCCTGACTGCTTCGGTCTTGACTTTCAGGTCTTAGTGTGAGTGTTTCATCTTGATTTTTCTGATCAGCCAAAAATAAGTTGTCACTTCATGGTATTGCCCAGTTTTATGTACTAATTTTATGTACTAAAATATATATTATTTTAATGTGCTCCCCTTCCCCCGTAATGTTGTAGATGGCACCCAGAGCTCTGTGCCTGCGAGACAGGTGCTCTACCACTGAGCTACACCACAGATTTAGTTCTTTGCGTTTAATTATCACTGTCCAATGTGCCTTGCTTGCCTTCACTAGTACTCGTGTTTCATGAGAGCAGAGCCCTTGCCTGGGTTTGACCCATATCCCCCACACCTAGAGTAGTGGTGGGACTTAGTAGATATCAGTAAATCTGTTGAATAAAATGGAGGATTTAAATTTCAAACTCCAGGGTCCACTGTCCAAAGCCCTGGCGGTTGGGTTGTATATTTTGCATTTTTATACAGTTACAACTAATTTCTCAGGGTATTTATGCAGTGTGAGTCATAGGCACATGGCCAGTGCCAGAGTAAATCTCAAAGAAAAATGCAGAGCAAGAGTTTTTCAAACTTTTGCAGCACAAGAATTCTTTTATGTGCTCAAAAACTATAGCGAAAACTCGAAACCTCTGTTGATGGGAGTTGTGTCTATGTTTAACATTAGAAATCAGTGAAAACAATTGACACAGAGAAAACATTTAAAAATTACACATTAACATAGTAACTATTTTTTAATGAAAAATAACTATATTCTCCTACCCCTCAACAAAAATATTTAGTGAGAACAGTGGCACTGTTTTCCATCTGTGTAAATTACATCATGGTCCTTGGTAAGGGAACAGTCCCAGGGCATGGATCTATGTCTGTCTTTAGTCTGGGGTGACATCATATGTCTTGTACCTTCTGGGAAAACTCCACCATACACGTGTGTGAGAAACTGAGCAAAAGGGCAAATGATGCGTTGGTGGTGTTATGAAAATGACTTGGCCTTTGGAGTTCTCCTTAAAGGGCCTCGAGAACCCCCATTGAGAGCCACTAGCTGATGGGATTGATAGGTGATATGAAGTGTTGGGCATGGCATGGAACACTTGAGAGATTGGGACGTTGACAGTTTCAGTGGCAGATTGCAATTGAACGTCCCTAAGACTGGGTGTTCTCTCAGACCTTTCTATTCAGAAATAAACACACAGGGATTCCTTCTAGCTCTTTTTCTTTCTGTTTTCTTACGTGGTAGGCAAGTGCTCTACCACGGAGCGGAACACCCAGCCCCTTTTTTAATTTTTTGAGTCAGGGTTTTGTTGAGTCATACAGGCTGCCTCTGGCCTCAACTCACAGTCCTTCTCCCTCAGCCTCCCAAGTTGCTGGACTTACAGGCGTGCACCATGGAGCCTTGTCTCTTTAGCTGTTTTCATAAAACAAAATTGCTTCCCAACTAAATCTCCTCCTGAAATGCAAAGGAACATGGAGAACTTGGAAGCTAGTGGTAGTTGTCTTCTGTCCATCTTTTTCCAATGGGCAAAATTGTACCAAGCAGCCCAGAAGTGGGAGGGGTTGTTCTTTGAGAATTGTTATTGTTGTGCCCTGTGGCATCCAATCCTGTTAGATCTCGGAAGCTAAGCAGGGTCGGGCCTGGTTAGTACCTGGATGGGAGACCGCCTGGGAACACCAGAAGCTGTAGGCTTGGGAGAAGGACCTGACAACCCCCTCCCAAAAATCAATCTGCCATTGAAAACCCTATGAACAGAAGAGAAGCACTGACAATAGTGTTTCCCCTGTTGTACAGAGGGTCGCTATGAGTTGGATACTGACTCAACAGCACCTAACAACAACAACAACATTGTTGTTAGGTGCCGTCGAGTGGTGTCCGACTCATAGCGACCCTCATAGGGTTTTCAATGGTTGACTGTTTCAGGATTGCCTTGGGAGTGGGTTGCCACGTCCTTCTCCCATTTTGCGGTGAGGGGAATTGAACTCGGGACCTCAGAGGCTGCAGAGAGGTGCTCTACCAACCGAGCTAACTCCAGCCCTCTTCGAGAATAGCATCTTCAAATGTAGCTTCCTCTATAGCTATTAATGTGCAATCCTTTCTTGGTGGTTCTCACAGCTTTTGGCTTCAGATGAAGTTGTGTGTTACCATTGAAATTAGATCGTCTTGAGGGTGTGGTGACACTCTAGACCAAGGCAGGAGGATCCTTGTGAACTTGAGGGCAGCGAGGTCTACATAGCAAGTTCCAGGCCAGCCTGGTCTACACAACAAGACAGTGTCTCCAAGAAAAACAAAACAAAACAAAACAAAAAAACCAAAAATGAAAGAAACTAGATTCTGTCACAACTGATGTTACAGGAGTCAAGGTGGAAGCTATTACTAACATGCTAGCCAGCTTCACTGGGTAAATGATTTATAGCCCAGGCCCCTGGGGAGTATTTTGTGTGTGCCTTGGCCAACGTGTACGAGGTTTTCACCATGAAGGTAATGGGATGGAGCTCTGTCATCAGGAAGTGCATTGTGCGCTGGGCTGCAGAGGCCACTAAGGAGTGCCTGACTGTGCTTGGAAGGGCCCCATCTAAGGTCAGACTGCCAGTGGGACTTTTTGGCCCCTCCTGATTACTCAGACTGTTCAGCCCCCATGGTCAGGCGCCTCCATCTTCATTAAACAAAGCCAGCTTGCCGTTCTTGGTAAAAATCGGCCGGTCTGTGGTTTTGAGGTCCATTGTTATTGGCGGTGTTGTTAGGTGCCAACTCATAGTAACCCTCATAGGGTTGTCAATGGCTGACTGTTTCGGGATTGCTTTGGGAATGGATTGCCACGTCCTTCTCCCATTTTTGCAGTGCTGGGAATTGAACCCGGAACCTCAGAGACTGCAGAGCTGTGCTCTACCAACTGAGCTAAATCCCCAGGCCTTTGAGGTCCATTGTTGTTTTTAGGTGCCTTGGAGTTGGTATCTGACTAATAGTGACCCCGCGTACAACAGGCGAAACACTATTGTCAGTGCTTCTCTGCTGTGCATAGGGTTTTCAATGGTGGATTGATTTTTGAGAGTGGGATGCCGGGTCCTTCTCCCAAACCTACAGCTTCTGGTGTTCCCAGGTGGTCTCCCATCCAGGTAATAACCAGGCCTGACCCTGCTTAGCTTCCAAGATCTGACGGGACTGGATGCCACAGGGCTACGGCTGCAGGCCTTGAGGTCCATTAGGTGGTGTAAAATCAGCTTCTGATTTCCTTCTTTGTCTGTCCACCCTTAGGGATTAAGTGACAAGTGGTACATTAGGTAACTTCTTGGTTAATGGATGTGTTCTGCAGGGTGCTGTGGCTCACACTGCAATCCCAGGACCTGAGGGCAGAGGCAAGAGGTTCAAGGCCAGAGGCAGCGTGCGAAATTTAGTGAGACCCTGTCTCAAGGTAAAATTAAAAAAAAAAAAAAAAAAAAAAAAAAAGGACTAGGGGGTGCAACCCAGTGGTAGGGCGTTTGCAAAGTATGTGCAAGGCCCTGAGTTCCACCCCCAAGTACCCTGGGGAGTGGGGGGAGAAGAAAGAAAGTGTTCTAATTTAGTCTTAGTTTTAGGAGTTCCTAACTTTTAAGTTTTGAATTGTGTGTAGGCGAAAGTTAATTTTTTAGGGGGTTTGGGGGAAGAATAGAATGCTATTATTTTAAGGTGTTCAAGAGAATTAATAGATGGGAAAAAATTACAATAAGTGAGCTTTATGCCACAATCAAAGATTTTAGAAGAAAAAATCCAAAACTTCTCTTGAGCTGCTTAAAATTAAATTACCATATTTCTCTGCCAGTGAGGCTGTGCTTTGGCCTGTTTTTACACCAAAGTGGGAGAGGTTCTAAATAATTGAACTACCATGCCTTTGAAGAGGTTCCTGCCATCTCCACTCCCAGCAGGAACCTGGTTTGATGTTGGAAGAAGAGGGAGCAGGGTTTGGGGTTGGCTCTCTCGTGTGTTGTAAATTGGGGTACCGCACAGCTGCAACACCTGGCATGTGCTGCTCCGGTATCAGCCGCCCTGGGAGTTTACGGGGGATTTCAACAGTTCTGGAACTTGTGTTTGTTCAAGTATATGTCTAGCAATGCTGACCGAGTAAGAAATGTGTTCCCAGGGGAGGAATCAGGAATGAAGGGCAGAGGTGAGTGAAAACTTAGAGGAGACAAAAGTGAATGTTTTTGTTTCAGTCTTGTTGAAAAAACACAAAGATGAGCGGTTAGAAAGAGCCAGGTATCGTGTTGAGCACTTTATGTGGATTATTTGGCTGACTTCTCAGAGGAACTCTGAGACAGATGAAGGATTGCACACCCTTTTTAACATGTAAGGGTGCTGAGGTTCAGAGAAGCTACATGAGTTACTTAAGGACACACAGCGGAATTCACACGCCAGTGTCCTGAGTCTGCGAGAGTGTACACCCTCATTAGCATTCATTAGCCTTTTTTGTGTGTGTGTGTGGTACTGGGGGTTGAACCCAGGGTCTTGCGCCTGCATGCTCTGTAAGTGCTGGACCATTGAGCTGCACGTCCAGCCCTCCCCCCCCTTTTTTTTTTTACTTTTTGAGACAGGGTCTCACTAAGTTATGTAGGCTGCCTCTGGTCTCAAACCTGCGATCATCCTGCCTCCACCTCCCGAGCTGCTGGGATGACGGGTGTGCGCCACCGCACCCTGCTCATGAGCCATTTTTGACATTACAGAGAGGATGGCCAATGGGAATGACGGTTAAAGTGTGTTTCCAGGGATAAAGAAATCCGCTAAGAAGGGCCAATACGCCTGTGTTCTGTGCCATTGAGCTAACAATACCAAGTGGCTTTAACTCATTTTAGAAAACAGTCACCTGAAGAACAGCATCACCTCATGTAGGCTGTAGATGGGACAGCACGACAGTGACATTGAACCTGAATTTGGCTGTTGGTTGTGTTCCAGGCACTGGGATGAAGTAGGGAAGAAGATGACCGTGGTCTGTGCCCTCACGGGTCTGCAGTCAGTGGAGAAGACAAATCATTAAGCAAACAAATGAATAAGCAGTGGTAGGACAGTAGCAATGGGCTGAGGAGGGTGACTGGGGGCTATGGAGGGGAGTATGTGGGGGACATATAACCCAGGTGTGAGAAGTCAGAGGGCTTCCCTGAGGTGGTGACATCAAACTGGAGCTATAAAGGTGCGTGAGAGTTAGCCACAAGTTGTGGTAGGAGAAGGAGAGGAATGTGTAAGGCGGCAAGGAAACCGTGTACGCACCCAGGGGCAGAGAGGCATATGGTGTGAGGTTGGGGGCGGGGCTGGAAAATGTTCCTTGTGGCTGGAGTATAGGGGGTAGGAGGGAGGTAAGGAGAGTAGAGAAAGATGAGAGAGTTGGGGAGGGCCAGGTCATGAAGAGCTAGAAGAGATTTTGGAAAGTTTTTTTAGTTATGTATATATATTTTTCTTTAGGTAGGGTCTCCCTATGTTGCCCAGTCTGGCTTCCTGAGTAGCTGAGACTACAGGCGTGTGCCACTACATGTGGCAATGATTTTGGAAGATTTGAAGCGGAGGAATGACATGGTCTTACTGAAGTTTGTAAAAGATCGTGCTGTCTGCTGTGTAGAATAGATTGAGGGAGAAGGATGACTTGAGAGAGATGAATTTTTTTTTTTTTTAGGTGCCGTCAAGTCGGTGTCCGACTCATAGCGACCCTCATAGGGTTTTCAATGGCTGACTGTTTCGGGATTGATTTGGGAGTGGATTGCCAGGCCCTTCTCCCATTTTTGGGGTGCTGGGAATTGACCTCGGGTCCTCAGAGACTGCAGCGCAGTGCTCTACCAACTGAGCTAAATCCCAGCCCAAGAGAGAGATGAATAGAAGGGCTTTATAGCAGTGGTCCCCAATATTTTTGGCACTGGTTTTATGGGAGACAGTCTTTCCACGGATGGTGGCAGGGGATGATTCAAACAATGGAGTTGTTGTT
Source organism: Pedetes capensis (assembly GCA_007922755.1). NCBI lineage: Eukaryota > Metazoa > Chordata > Mammalia > Rodentia > Pedetidae > Pedetes > Pedetes capensis. The sequence goes on from VMDO01009655.1 coordinate 25,738, forward strand.
GTTAGGTGCCATCAAGTTGGTATCCGACTCATAGCGACCCTCATAGGGTTTTCAATGGCAGACTGTTTTGGGATTGCCTTGGGAGTGGATTGCCAGGTCCTTCTCCCATTTATGTGGTGCTGGGAATTGAACTCGGGACCTCAAATCCCAGCCCCCTAAACAATGGAGACCAACTCTAAATACAGATGAAGCTTCTCTTGCTCATCATCCATTCCTAGCAGGTCATGGACATGGACCGATAGTGGTCCAGTTAAAGGATAATGCTGGTTGAAACTCTGGTGGAGGTGAGGTAGGGTTAAAAAGGAATTGAAGGTTCAATAGGTATATTAAAGTTTAAGATCAGTGAGATTTGATGAGTAACTCAACTTGTTCATTCTTTTCTTTGACAGATACTTACTAGCACCTACTATGTGCTAGGTATTGGCATTGAGAATACAATTGTGTATAAAACAAATCCCAAAAGGGATTTGTAAAATGCGTCCTGTGTCCTGTGAGGTGTTAGACAGGCATCACACAAATACACTTGAACTTGCAACTGAGAAGAAGGCTGCAAGGGAGGGATCTGTGGGGCAGAGTTTGTAAGAGCAGGGCTTGTCATCTTGGAGGCGAGGGAAGATTTACTGGTGAAAATGGTAATTGGACTGAGATCTGAAGGGCCATGCTGCTTTCACAGGAACAAGGGCTGTGGTAGGCATGAGAATTTTCTGGGGTTGAAGTTAAAACATGGGCCAAGGCCCTGTGGTAGCGATAAGGAGAGAAGGGACACTGGTTTGTGGTGTCACCAGGCTGCTAGTGTTGCTGAGAGGTGGGGATGGAGGAGGTTGGGCAAGCAGATGCATTTGTTTTTAGCTCATTGAGACGATGTGGGCAGCCAGGAGCAGGACCTGAGTCACTGTTGGCCATGAGATCCAGACTTGGGAATCCTCATCACGTGGGGCTGGGATGTAGCTCAGTTGGTAGAGCGCCGCTCTGCAGTCTCTGAGGTCCCGAGTTCAATTCCCAGCACCGCAAAAATAGGAGAAGGACGTGGCAACCCACTCCCAAGGCAATCCCAAAACAATCTGCCATAGAAAACCCTACACAGGGTCCCTGTGAGTTGGACCTGATTTGACAGCACCTAACAACAACAACAACAACAACAACATTCACAATAGCCAAGATTTGGAATTAACCTAGGTGTCCATCAGCAGATGAATGTATAAAGAAAATGTGGTATATGTGCACCATGGAGTTTTATTCAGTGGTAAAGAAGGAGAAAATCATGGCATTTGCAAGGAACGAGATGTAACTAGGCAGCATCATTTTAAGTGAAATAAGCCGGACCCAGAAAGACAAACATCACATATTTTCTTTCATATGTGGATGCTAGATTTCACTATGTATTCAATACTTTAATATATATATTATGAAAACAGAAGGGGCACTGTGTTGGGGGGAGAGAGGAAAAAAGAAAAGGGGTAGGGGGCCATAAGCAAGGGTAATTGTAGAAAGGAAGAACTATAGCATGTTTTACTCTCAAGGGCCAAATCTGGATATAATGCACGCACGCACGCGTGCACACACACACACACACACACACACACACAGAAGACATGGAACCAGAGGGGGCCCATAGGTGGGGAAGAAATGGATTGTGGCCGGGCGCGGTGGGGCACACCTGTAATCCCAGTGGCTCAGGAGGCAGAGGTGGGAGGATCGCAAGTTTGAGACCAGAGGCAGTCTGCGTAACTTAGTGAGACCCTGTCTCAAAAAGTGGAAAAAAAAAAAAAAGAAAAAATAAAAAGAAATGGGTTGTGAGGAAGGAGGTAATAGAGGAGGTGAATAGGAGCAGTGTATAATAATGGTACGTATGGAAATGTCATAATGAAACCCATTAAGTTGTACACTAGCTAAAAAAAATTGCTAATAAAAACCCAAGATTTCTCAATCTCAAAAACAATAACTCTGTATTGTTTAGTTTTTTTTCCCAACAGGGGAGCTAGGGAAGAGAATTACCGTCCTGTAAAGTAAAACACATCATCTCAGGTCATACGAGAGGTCGTTTATTACAATACCCAGCTGGCTTTTTATACAGTGGATCCTTTCCTTTATGGAGTTTGAAGTTGGAAACCCTAGACTTTTCCAGAATTCCACTTATCTTTTCTTTTTTTTAAGGCATATATTATACCAAATAATAGGTTTCACTGTGACATTTTCATACATGCATATACTGTACTTTGGTCATATTCACCCCCCACTGCCCTCTCATCTCCTCTCCCTCACCTTATCTCTTCTGACGAATAAAAATAGCTAGCAGTGAGCAGTGCCAGTGTGCCAGCTGCTGGGCCAGCACTTCTCAGCATTATCTCATCGCCCCTGACAACAGCGCCTTGAAGGCGCATCATCCCCATTGTGCAGATAAGGAAGCAGAGGTTTACAGAGGTTTACAGGGCTGGGAGGCAGCGTGGACTCATAGTAACAGCTGACGGAAAGCCAGGGTGGGGCTCTGAGGCTCATGTGCCTGTCCTCCAGCACATGGGACAAGCTTGAGAGCGCAGCCCCGATGTCCCCGTGGGGCAGGGGGGTCCCACAGCTGTGCCGTTCCATGGCAGGTCCGCCTGGGCTCTGTTTGTCTCACAGTGGTCTTCAGCCATTGTGTGGGTGACATGGCAGCCCCAGTGCAGCTGCTGCGAGTCTCCAGGCACAAATGGTCCAGGATCAGATAAAGAGGAGGGCTCTCCCACCCCGCCCGGAACAACAGGAAGTTTTCCTGAAGATTGCTCCCAGGCCCATTTCCCACCTCCTCCCCTGCAGCCCCAGAGGCCTGTGCTGTTGACCTTACCTCTGCTTTTGCTTTCAGGACATCACTGATAATTGCCCCAGGGCTTAGCCGCCTGCCCTCCTTCCCCTTCCTGAATTTCAGTGAAGGTAGACCAGGGGGCTGGGATTTAGCTCAGTTGGTAGAGCGCTGTGCTGCAGTCTCTGAGGTCCCAAGTTTGATTCCCAGCACCGCAAAAATGGGAGAAGGGTCTGGCAATCCACTCCCAAGGCAATCCCGAAACAGTCAGCCATTGAAAACCCTATGAGGGTCGCTATCAGTCGGATACCGACTCGATGGCACCTAACAGGCCTGGGAGGTCTCCAGCCAGACCTGGAAGCTATCTGCCTGGTCTTCTGTGAGGGCAGTTACTGCCTGGGTCCCCTGGGCAAGAATCTGTCCTTCCACTCTCTTTGGTTGTTTTTAAGCCCTTAACTGGTATTGTGCTTCTGGGGTCAAATGTGACCCCATGTTGTTGGTACCATACCAGTGCTTAGGTAACTGCTATAGCACCCCATGTTTGGGACCAACCCTGCACATCTTTTTTGACCCTGTGATAGCAGTTAAGGGTTAATTGGGACCCCTGGCAGATTGCCCATGTGAGGATCATTAACTGTGGTGGGTGTACTGGCCTGTGTTTTCATGGGGAAATGTAAAATGTGGCTAAAGGTTACGTGTTCAATTATGTCCCCTTAAAAGCCTACAGCTGTAGCACTGTGGTGTCTGATCCCGTCAGATCTCAGAAGTTAAGCAAGGTCAGACCTGGTTAGTACTTGGATGGGAGACTGCCTGGGAATATCAGGTGCTGTAGACTTGGGAGAAGGACCTGGCAACCCACTCCCACCCACTCTTCCCCTGCAAAACAAAACAAAACAAAACCAGCCATCGAAAACCCCATGGATATCAGAGAAGCATTAACAATAGTGTTTTGCCTGTTGTACATAGGGTTGCTATTGTTACCCAGGACCTGTTACAAAATGGCATCTCCCTGTAAGGTAGTGCCTTCTTCTACCCACTATCCACCAGTCCTCAAAAAGCCTGCCAGAAAAGCCCACCAAAACTTGACCTGAAATCTGCCCTGGGCAGGCAACTGATGACTACTTCCTTTTCCCTCTTCTAGCCTATCAGAACCCGCCACGCACCTGCTTCCTGCCTATCCTGATGTGACACATCAGTCACCTCTTCCCCCTACCACCCAGAGCCCATAAAAACCTTGCCCCTTCCTCTCGTGGCTGGTGCTCTCTCCTTTGCTAGAGACAGCCTGGCAGCTTCTCTGAAATAAAGGTATGTTAGAGTTTACGGTAGTTTTCGGCTTCTTACCTGACAGCTGGGAGCCAGACACGGACTCCACAGCACCTAATGACAACAATTTAATAAGCATATTGGTAAGAAAGAAGATACTTAATTTTGTCTGATTTTTAATAGTATTCTGTGGTTAAGATAGATAAATGAAGAGGTAACTGCAGTAGAAAAATTAGGAAATAGAATGGTACATAGAGAGGAAAACCAATTCCTCATAATGTTACTTCCTGGAGAACAAGAGCAGGTAACATTTTAGTCTGTGTTCCAAGGGTTATTGTTGATAAAAAATCTCCACTAAGAGTCAGGTAGACCTGGGTTATAGCTCTGGCCATCCTGCTTGGCTGATTATCTGTGACTTGAACATCTTAACCTGAATGTACTTTGGTTTCCCCACAATAAAATGGGAATAATGGCAGTGCCAGTCTCATGCTGTGATCATGAACATTCAGGAAGAGAATATTTGTAAAGCCCTTAGCACAATAGTGGGCACGGTAGTGCTTGGCAGATTTTCGCTGTTGTGATCAGAAGTGGAGGTAATGCAGAACCTTGCTGTGGACATGCAGTGTCCAGACATCTATTGCCATTATCAGGGGCCGGCAACATTGGTTACCATTGCTCTTTTATTCCAGGACATTGGATTGGGTCTGCTTCTTTGCATTAAGGGCCTGGAACCTCTCAGTAAGGTACCCAGGTGGTGATGCAGGTTCAAAAGATAGTAGTCGTATTGCTGCTTCCTGGCCTGGTCTTCGTTGGGGATGACTGTCCAGTCAAAGCCCCAAAGGACAGCGTTAGTCACATTGGATAAGGCCCCACTCCTCTGACCCAAGCGCATACCTGGTGTCTTGCGTTTGGCAACTCCTCAGCGTCCTTCTGAGAGGCCAGTGTGTGCAGACAGGAATTGGGATGGACTTAGCATTCGTGTGGAAATTGTTTCCCAATAAATGGTCCTGGGGCTGGAGATATGGCTCTTGCTCGACATGCCTGAAGTCCTAAGTTCAGTCCCCACCTCCAGAAAGAAAAATCATTCTGTGCACTTATTGTACATGATGACCTGCTTTTGCCACTTAAAATACATTGCAATCGAGCCGGGGGTTATAGCTCAGTGGTCGAGCACTTGCCTAGCGTGCACAAGGCTCTAGGTTCAATCGCCAACACTGGAAAAAAAGAAAAAAAAGTCCTAAAAGTATCCTGACTTTTTGGCTGTTTATAATAAAGCTTTAAAATATAAACTCATGCAGGGAATATTAATAATGCTCTTTGGTGTTTTCTGTTGTGGCTATCATTTAAAATGTTGGTTTGCCTTTAGCTATGATATTATTAGGAAGAAATGACATGTGATGGACAAAATTCTAGAGAGCAGTTCTTGGCCAAGTGTCTCTCTGCATGCTATTTGCTGCTTTTCTAAAGGTGCTGGAGATGAATATTGAGTATACCATAGACTGCTGAAAGAACCAACAGATTTGTCCTAGAAGAAGTGCAACCAGAGTACTCCTTGGAAGCAAGGATGGCCAGACCGCATCTTATGTATCTTGGACATGTAGTCAGGAGGGACCAATCCTGGAGAAGGACATCATGTTTGAAAGAGTGGCAGGTCAACAAAAAAAAGGAAAACCATCCACCAGATGGATTGACGCAGTGTCTCCAATAGTGGGCTTAAACATAAATAAGATCGTATGCCTGGCACAGAATCAGGAAGTGTTTCAATCTGCTGTACATAGGGTTACTATGAGTCGGACCGCACTCGACAGCACCTAACAACAACAACAACAACAAGAGATGTGGGCTCTTCTGTTCTGTTTGGGAGTTTTTTTCTGTGTTTTCAGTTGCTATCTCCCTCTATAAATAAGTTTGTGTTCAAGTGAAGTGCTCTTAATCTCTCTTGCAGTGTCTGGGTTGTTTGTGGGGGAGAAATTAGCTTTTCCCTGCAACTCCTCACAAACAGGGAACTGAGCTGCATTAATGGTTCATTTTCTGCAGCTAGCATTCCTGCTAAGGGAAGAGGATGCTTCCTGAGGTTTCCTTCTGACCACTGCTGCCTGAGTTTTCCTAAAAGAGAACTTGGCACCCAGAGAGCAGTTGAAGGGGAGACAATACTTTTACACACCATTCCAACTTTTTTTTTTTTTGCGGTACTGGGGCTTGAACCCAGGACTTCACGCTCGCATGCTTTTGCAAGCGCTGTACCACTGAGCTATACCCCCAGCCCATTTTTTTTTTTTACTTTTTGAGACAGGGTCTTGTTAAATTATGCAGAATGCCTCTGGTCTCCAATTTGCAATCCTCCTGCCTCTGCCTCCCGAGTTGCTGGGATTACAGGTGTGCGCCACTGAGCCCGGCTCCCATCTCAACTCTCGAGGCCTTGAAGACTAAATAATTTCTGGGAGGTGAGCTTGAATAAGTAGATGGGGGAAAGTGCTTTTTGTTTAAAGGGGCGTGGGTTTGGAGGCAGGGTTTAGAGGAGACTTGTTTTCTTCTCTGCATCTACCCACCAGGTGCCTGAGGAAACACTGGGAAATTAGCGCAGTCCACACCAGCGCTCAGCCTTCCCACATAAATGAGTCTGCTGCTTAAATGTCAGTTGAGCGTTTTGTGATTGGCTCCCACCCCTCAATATTGATGGCCCTGATGAAAGCTGGCTTTCTGAATCATTTCAATATTTTTGTTGATATTTGTGCGTATGTGTGTGTTTAATGATTTCTGGGCTGTGGAGAGATTTCCTGGAACTTAGGAGCATTTTCTAGGACTGCCTCTACGTAGCTGTGTGTTCCTGGCCGGGGAACCTTATTATTCTTACCTGAATGCTGAGTGGTTTGGGCCAGGTGCTGTTCAAGGGCCTTCCTCCCTCTGAAAGTGTTTCTTGGTTAAGGATGAGAAGGAAGGACGTTTAAGTAGTATTTGGGTTGAAGTGTGTTACAGTTGTTGGATTTTTGAAAGACTGCTAGGGCTTTGTTACCAGGTTTCCTTTTATTCATATCAGTTGTTCCTTTGGTACCTTGGCCCAGGCTCCATGGCTTTGCCAAACTTAAGCTTTCTACCAGGTGTTTCCTTCTGCCTTCACATGCCTCGAGGCAAATTGAGTATGCTAATGTTTCATAAGTCAGACTTTCCACCTCCTTAATCACTGCAGGTCTTGGCAGGATTCCCTGCAGGCTCTGCGTTCACGGTTTATTATCGAGGGTCCTCAACTAGTAGAATCCAATTCGGGTGTGGCTTTGTTAGAAACAAATGTTATTGTGGTTGGAACATCCTGAAATTAAATGGGAAAAAATGTTACTGCATATGTCCTTGCTTGGCTCATAGCATCGCCTGCCTATCAAACTCCTGTTTCAATTTGACTTTTAAGTAAAGCATTTTGGAAAATTGAGCTAAGCCAACTCTTGGTGAGATTGCCCACCCCTCCCCTGCCTGTGCATTTCTTTTCTTCTAACAGTGTTGCGTGTTTTACTTTTTCTAGGATTTTTCAAGACAGAGATGTCTGACAAAATGTCTAGTTTCCTACATATCGGAGACATTTGTTCTCTGTACGCCGAGGGATCGACCAATGGATTTATCAGTACCTTGGGGTAAGAGCACATCCTTTCTTGTATGGCAGGGTTTGTTTCAGACACTATAACATCTGCTTAGATGCTGTGAATTTTGTGAGATAAGAATGTTACCGTTTTACCCAGCCTTTCCAAGGGTAATAGAAACCACAAATGCCAAATCCCATGCTAGCCACATTTAACCTCTTAAGCAAAAAAGCTGTTTTCTGCCCAAGTTCAAAGAACCTCATTACTTAGGACTCTGTTAATTCACAATTTGTTATAATTTACTCTTCATATATAAGGGGGAAGTGCTAAGTATGTGGAATGAAATTTAAAGATGAATATATGCCAACTCAAGGGAGTGTTTTGTAGCTTTATAAAGTTCTTCTTTTCCATTAGGGACTTGTATGTAATACAAGCAAAGACCAGAACGTTTTGGATGCTTATTTCTCTTCGTTGAAACGGAACCTCTCCTGCTTTACATTGCCAAGTGCATTTGAAAGTTTCCAATGGCACAGCATTCTACAAGTCAGATTTTTGTCCTTTATGCTTTCTTCCTTCTCTGTTTGACTTACGAGGGTAGAAATACATTCCATCGTGTGCTCCTTTGGTTATTTTCTCCCTTTTCCTCCTACTGCTATTGTTTCAGAGAGGAAATGAGAAGTGAAATAGGCTCAAAGGCTGACAGAAGGCAGAGTGGAGAAGGAAGATGGTTCTCTCGAGGAGTCAGGCAGGGTCTAGATTGGCTTTGTGTAGGAAGTTGTTGTTAGTCCTGGGTGGCCTTGTTGAATTTGGCAAGACCTGGTCTCGAGAGGGAGGAAGGAGCCCAACAGCTTCTCCAAAAGCCTCATACCTACAGCACCCAGGTCTCCCTTTTATTTATGGCTACTATTTTATTTTTTATTTTTTATTTTTGCGGTACTAGGCTGGACCACTGAGCTGCACCCCCAGCCCCTATTTTTTACTATTTGAGACAGGGTCTCGCTAAGTTACGCAGACTGCCTCTGGTCTCGAACTTGCGATCCTCCTGCCTCTGCCTCCCAAGTCGCTAGCATTACAGGTGTGCGTCACCACGCCCAGCTAATTATGGCTACTGTTGAAAGCATGCTTGTTTTGTAGTATTTGTGTCACAGTGAGTATTCCCAAGCTGTCACTCAGCTTATTCTACCCTGAGGAGGAAGTTACTTCAAATGCAGAATGATACCTTTATAAGATCTGTGTTGTTGCATGATGAAAATTTCATTTTCAAAAGTCATCCAATTAAAAAAAGCCACCTGTGACTTCTCTGTACTTTTGGTCTCCCTGGGTTGTAGACCCACGCTCACCAGTTTATCTTCCGTGGCGTTTGGCAAATAGGCTCACTGTTTCTTAGGCCTCTCTGCCTGCCCCTTCTTTGTTCTTGGCTTGCTCCTTCCCCTTCCATTCCCCAGGGTTGAATTTTTCTCCTTCTTATTTTTCAGCCGTGACTACAGTACTATACAGCAGCGGTAAGCACTCTCTGAGCCCTGTGGGTGTCCACTGGGTGCCTGGTGCTGTATGATGGCCTGTGCCTCTCCTGCCCCTCTTTCCTCCAACATCTCTTTCTGGCGAGCACTACCGTCACCACTGTGTACGGATGGAGGCAACTACTCTGTGCTGGTCACGGTTTCACAGCCCAGAAGACTTGGGTTTCCAAGGCCAGGGGTCCTAACGGTGACCCTCTGGGGGACGTCTCTCCCTTCACACTTCCCTGAACACCCCTTCCTCACGGTCTACCCACAGGCCCTGTCTGGGTGCCCTAGCAGATCTCAACCTCACTATATACCCATTTTTCTCTTGGATTCCCTGTTCCTGTAGTCACCTGGGCTTACTTATAGTCAGATACTGAATCCCTAAAATCTCAGCACCTCCTTTCATTTCTTTTTCTTCTAGGACTTCCATTCTTTTTTTTTTTTTTGCTATACTGGGGATTGAACCCAGGGTCTTGCGCTTGCATGTTCTGCAAGTGGTGGACCACTGAGCTGCACCCTCAGCCCATTTTTAATTTTTTTCTTGAGGCAGAGTGTTGCTAAGTTATACAGACTGCCTGTGGTCTCGAACTTGCGATCCTCCTCCTACCACCTCCTGAGCTGCTGGGATTATAGGCGTGCGCCCCTGCGCCTGGCTCCAGGACATCCATTCTTAACATTCTATTTTTCTTTCTTTCTTTTTTTTTTTTCTTTTTCTTTTTTCTTTCTTTCTTTCTTTTTTTTTTTTTGTTTGTTTGAGATAGCATCTTCCTTTGTAGCCTAGGCTGGCCTCCAACTCCAATCCTCCTGCCTCAATCTTCTGCATGCTGGAATTACAGACGTGTGCCGCCATGCTTGGTGCCATTCGTAAAATTCTTATGAGGTGCCCCGTCTTTGCTTTCTATGTTTTTCTCAAGTATTATAAACAACCTCATGCTGCGCCTCCTCCCCCCTTATAAAGTTAGGATGGCTGATGTCTTTCAGCTCTGGGCTCTAATACTTCCTTCATGTGAATACTTTATCCCCTTTATCACCTGCACATTTTGAGAATGTCTTGTATTAAAAAGTGATTTGGAAAACCGAGTTTGCCCTCTGCTTCCCTTTAATGTGTTTGAGCATTGATGGAGCCCTCAGCCTCATCCTGTTTATAGATGGATGCGGTCACTTCCCTATGGCTTTATCAAGTCATTGAACTTTACCAGTCCGGCAGGTGGACTTCTCCAAGTGGTAGTGGTATACTCCAAGTGGTACACTACCTTGGAGAGCTAGTGTATATGTGGACCTCCAGTAATTTGTGGCATGCTTCTAAATTACCTTTGGAGCTTGTTGAAAACACATTCTTGGGTCCCTTCTGAGAACAAAGCTTCAGTACACCTAGGGACAACAGGGTTGGGGTATCAGCATATTGAGAAGGAAAAAGTGTCTAAGCAGCCCCCTTTCTTGAGAACCCTTGAGACCGACTCTTTGGTTTTATAGATGAGGAAACTGAGACTGGAGACGTAAAATGATACAGTCACATCATGCTGCTAGTAGGTGGCACAGTGCCATCTGTAATAAAGACTCAGCTGGGGGCCTTTCTCCTACCACTTGCTCCTTGATTGCAAACTTCATTAGTGGAGCTCTGCACTGGATTCTGAGCCTGCCTTTTCAAGTACTGGGTTAGCTTGGGTGATGTGACTGTATTTGCACAGGGGCCCAGGGTAGAGGTTTTGTACATGCACATTATCGTCTTAATTTTTGCAAGAAACCCTCAGACCATTGGCCACAGTGCCCCTCCTCTACATGCGCAGTGAGGTCTCATGTTTTGAAGCCAATGCAGGCAAACTTCTGGTAGGCCACCCACCAGAGAGATACTGAGCTGCAACCTTGGGCATCTTCTGAACCACAGGACAGGAAACTCGCTACCCTCATGAGATTATACTCTAGTGTATCTTTGAGGTCAGGCTGGGGTTTAGCTCAGTTGTTAGAGCGCTGCTCTGTAGTCTCTGAGGTCCCAAGTTCAATTCCCAGCACCACAAAAATGGGAGAAGGACCTGGCAATCCACTCCTGAGGCAATCCCGAAACAATCAGCCATTGGAAACCCTATAGGGGTTGCTGTGAGTTGGACACGACTCGATGGCACTTAACAACAACCACTACCACTACCACCTTTGGCATCAGCTGGAGAGGTTGGGAGGACAGCGGAGAAGAGGTGTCGAGTTCCCAGGCAGGAATGTCTTGTGGGAGGTAAGGCTTAGTGCAAAAGGTGAGACTCCAAATAAAGGTTTTGAAAGACAGGCAGGACTTTAGGGAGTGAAAGGGAATTTTGGAGGCAAGAGCAATAAGCATAAAGGTGGAATATTTCATAGTATCTTATATTTGGATAAGAGGCCGCATAGGCTAATGGAAGAAACTCTGAAAAACCACAGCATGCTAGCTGGGAGCAAGTTCTTTACTCACTTGGAAAATGAGCTGGTTCTGCCAAGACCAGCTTTAGGAGCTTGGACAAGTCATGTCATTACTTGGAGTCTCAGTTTCCTCATCTGTTCAAAAATATATATTTTTAGTAATTCTCCTGGAAGAATTGTGCAAGTTAGATTTGCTTTTAACAAAGTCAGGACTTCATGTAACTTGGGACTGACGATTTGTTTGTGATTGTTTTTGTACTTTGTCCTCTCGTTGCTTTCGAAGCTCCGAGCCTTTCCTATCTCTGTGCATTTGCGTCGAGGTCCTGGCACCTGAGAATGGTCCCCTCTTCATCCTCCCCCCTCTGTTTCAACTCTTCCAATAATTCCAGCCCAACGTCCTCTGCCTGCAGCTGCTTGGATGGCCTCAGGCATAGTTGGCTTCCGGCTCTGTTGTTTTCTTCCTTTTCACAGAGCCCTTAGGTTATATATTTTCCATATGAGTTGACTTCCGTGGCTTCTGTACTAGCCTTGAGCTCTCTGAGGGCTGGGGCTTGCCTCCCTTTCATCCTCACATCCCAGGACTTACCATGGTGCCTGGCACAAAGTTGGCTCCTCACCGACCATTAGTTCAATGCATTGACCTTTTGCTGTGTCTTCCGACTTCAGCAATACTGCATATTGTGTGCAAATCTATCATGCACGTGGCTTAGGGAAGAAGTGACACAGAAAACAGTAGATTAATGTGTTCATTGTACAAGCAGAACCTTAGGCTTTGGATTAGGAAACTTCTTTCCTCTCAGAGTTCCCTGGCGGGAGAACCTTACAAGCTAAAATCTGCACAGAAAAAGCCCTGGGATAATGAATTTTCTGTGGGACGCTTAGGGTTTTACTATCCTCGACCTGGTTTGATGTAGCAATTATCTGTGTCTTCTTTGCAGCCTCGTTGACGATCGTTGTGTTGTACAACCGGAAACCGGGGACCTTAACAATCCACCTAAGAAATTCAGAGGTAAGATGTTGGCCTTCCTGGAGTGGTCACCTCTAGTTGCCTCAGAATTCATGAAGGGTGTTACTGTGTGTATTTGGACCCTTTTTTGTGTGCAGTGATGGGTTTATTAGCATATTCTTCAGAGTATGATTTCAATTCCAGACTTTATGCGTTGTTCAGAAGGTGCGTAAATAAATCATACATAAATTCAGTGTCACAATTGAGATGGTTTTTATGATGGCCTTCATTTGTCAAATACACATTTCTAGGTGCTAATTCAGTTTAGTGCCGTTCATTTGTGCAGGTATTTCTCCAAACAAATAGGATCTATGGATCCAGTCACAGGAATGTTTGTTTCAGCAGATCGCACTGTCCCTTCAGGGCTCTGATGTTCTTTGATACCTCAACTGGAAAGAGACATTCTTGATTATTGCACTTGATTTTTGAGCTAAATGATGCAGGCAGGGCAGCTGTCCTACCAATATTGGCTTCTTAAAATTTTTGTTTCCAAGTCACTTATTTTTGGTATCTTCCTCAAAAGGTGGCTTAGTTTATTACAGAAGGTGTTTGATACTTTGGCCTTTTTTATTTTTATTTTTTTGTTGTGATAGTGGTGGTGATTGTTATTTCTCTAGCTACATATTAGAATTATCTGGGAAAAGTTTTAAATAGATACTCAGGGGCCCAGTCCAGACCAATGAAATTAGTCTGGAGAATTGGGCTGGGGCACTGCCATTTTTTTTTTTTTTTTTTTTTTAAAGGCTTCCTTTGTTAGTTGCCCTCGAGTCATAGCCACCCTCATAGGGTTTTCAATGGCTGACTGTTTTGGGATTGCCACATCCTTCTCCCATTTTTGTGGTGCTGGGAATCGAACCGGGGACCTCAAATACTGCACAGCGGTGCTCTACAAACTGGGCTAACTCCCAGCCCAAGGCTTCCCTAGTGGTTCTAATATACAGTTGGGTTTGAGAACCCAGTGGGTTAGGTAATTTGGCTCATGGCTTCATTCTTAAAGCTCTCAAATCTTGACATTTGCAGATTATTTTGTTTGAGTTATAAATTCTTATTGCTGAGTGATTTAGAAACCGTTTGACTCTTGTGGATGGAGGCTCAAGAAATTAGAACGACATTCAGCTGGAAAGAAGCCGTTTGGAAGCACTTTAGTGTTGAGCTGCATCCAATTGGCAGGAGACTGTCAGGAGAATGTTTGCACCTGAGGAGGCCGAGGGGACTATTCAGAAAGGGTTGTTGATGTAGGCTTTGAGTAACGGGAACCGATTCTTCTTAATCCCTCCTCCATGTCTCCTTCCAAACAAAATCTTAAGTGCAGTGGCAATGAAAAGCTTGATCCAGTGATCATCATTCTCATGCAGTCCCTGAGAGAATTAAACTCCCCTCTAAGACTGATTGCATCAGTCACTTTGCTGAGGATGCTGCCTGCGTTAGCCGGGGGCTGGGACAGGGCCACACTTCCATCTTAGGAGAGGTTTGATACCCTCAGGTAAGCGCCTCATCTGGGGTCGCATGGCTGGAGACAGATGGATAGGAACATGGTTCTGAGCGTTGCCTGTACAGTACCCTGGAGAACTTTGGGAGGTTCTGATGTTTGGGTTCTCCCATTTAAAAAATTAATTAAAAAAATTAATAGCCACTGGTTAACTTTGTGCATGGCATTAAAATCTCTCCCAGGCAGCCTAGGTGAGATGAGTGAGATCAGCAGATGAGTGGATAAGGAAAATGTGGTATGTATGCACTATGGAGTTTTATTCAGTCATAAAGAATGAAATTCTTTCTCCCATTTAACTGGGCTTCGGGATTTTTGAAAGCTCCTGGGGTGATTCTCTTGGGCAGCCAAGGTTAAGAACCGCTGCCAATAGCTCTTGAGTTGTAACTAGCGACTTCATTGCCGAGGGAAAAGCGAATTCAGGCTTGGCTCTTGCGCTTGGAATGGAGTGGAGGGCAGTGCGTCAGGGAGCGCATTCCTTGAATCTAGAGCGAGCTCCCACACACAGGCTTTGGGGATTGGGAGATGAACCTGGGGGAGATTTAAACAATTTGCAAAAATATTTTTATTAGTAATTCTTTAGTGTACAACTTAATGTGTTTCATTATGACATTTCCATACATGCATATCATTGTACACTGCTCATGTCCACCTCCCCCATTACCCTGTCATGACTCCCCCTCCCCACCCCTTTCCTCCCCACCAATAGTCCTCCCTTCTACTTGCATGTCGTGTGTGTGTGTGTGTGTGTGTGTGTGTGTGTGTGTGTGTGTATCCAGATTTTGCCTTACAGGCAAAATGTGATGTTTCTCTTCTTTCCTCCCTGACCCTTCCTTCTTGCCCTCTCCGCCTTATCTTTAGTTCATTTTCTTCCTCTGCATGGGCTCCTTTCTATTTTCATGACCTATATATTTTAATGTTGAATATTTATTGAAATCTAACATCCACATATGAGAGAAAACACGCAATGTTTGTCTTTCTGGGTCTACCATATTTCACTTAAAATGATCTCAAGTTTCATCTATTTTCCTGTAAATGGCATAATTTCATTCTTTATGGCTGAATGAAACGCGATAGGGTATACACACCTCATTTTCCTTATCCACTCTTTGGCTGATGGATACCTAGGCTACCCGGGAGAGATTTTAATGCCATGCACAAAGTTAAGCAGTGGCTATTTTTAAAAAATATTTTCAAGTATTATTTACTTTTATTTTTTAATTAGCAAGTAAAAAATTCTATATATTTATGTTTTGAAATATATAGACATTGTGGATTGCCTAAATTGAGCTAATTAACACATGAATGTCTTTACATAGTTTTTTGTGCTAAGAATCCTTAAAATTAACTGAGATTTTTAAGTATACACTATATTGTTGTACAAAAGATCTTTTGAATTTATTCCTCCCATCTGAGTGAAATTTTGATCAATATCCCCCAACATCCCACCTCCACCACAGCCCATGGTAACTACTGTTCCACTCTCTCTTCTAAGAGTTCAACTTTTTAAGATTCCACATATAAGTGAGATCTCGCAGTATTTGTCTCCGTGTGCCTGGCTTATTTCACTTAACCTAATGTCCTCTGGATTATCACAGATGAGCCAGTGGCTGTTTGAATGTTAAAATAAATAGGACCCTAGCAGGGGAAGTGGGAAGACATGGATATTTTCCTGGCGCTAGCGTAAAAGTTCTGTATGCATGGATCTGTATCTGATAGTTGATGTGAAGGGACTGTTTTCAGATACACACAATAGGTTGGTGGAGGCCATTTGTAAAGAGCCACACTCCTTTTATGGCCTGGTTTGGCTCTACAGGTGGTCACATGGCGATGACTTGATTTGTTGACTGCCTTTCCCCATAAATTAAAAATAAAGGTTTCTAGGTTGTGTGCTGGTTTGTATTTGTGGGAAAATCTGGTTCAAAACAGGCTCTGCTGCAGGCTTTGTGAATGTAGGTCAGAACTTCTTAACCTCCACGTACTAAACCCGAGCCCCCTCTGTGCAGGAGAGGAGCCAGGCAGATCCACCTTTGCAGGCTGCTGCAGAGCTGAGAGATCGCCACGATGGAATTTAGACAGCAAGTACTTAACAGTTTTTCAAAGCATCCCTTCGACTGTGGGGTGGCATACTTTAAGAATTTCTTATTTTTCTAAAATGAAAAAAGATACGTGTTTTGGATGAGATTGCTGCCTTTCCAAATATAAGTGCATTTTGAAGCTGAAGTGATTTTGATGTTTAGAGATTGTGCATAGGGCAGTTGAGCCATTTGGAAACAGTTTCAGTCCATTCCCTTGCGGTGCCAGTGCACCCTGGAGTTTAACAAACACATACAGAAGAGAGAGAGGCTGGCGAGCAGCCCAGCGGGGTGATGGAGTCTTTATCTGAGCAATCAGCCGAGCTGGGTTTAGTCATTTGGGTTTGCTCTTGCATTGTTTCCGTGCCAAGTGATTTCCTACATCGAGAACCCTCATAACCTGTTCTTGAAGGAATGTGAACGAGAGTCCTGTTGGTGCCGTGGTCTCCGTGGCTTCCGACTTGGGGGATTTTAATTATGTGAGCTCCTCCTGAGGTCTGTAACGCTGGTGGTGAATTAACACAGGCCAGCTTTCCTGGCTTCCAATCCAAGTTCCACAAGTTCTTACCTGTGTGACCCTGGACGAATTATTTAACCTCTGTGAACCTTGGCTTTCTCCTCTGATAGAGTCATGTGTGGGTTAAATGGGGGTTAAGAATTTAATACTTGCTGGGTGCCGTGGCGCATACCTGTCATCCCAATAACCCGGGGGACTAAGGAGTTGGAGGCATGAGGCAGCCTGTGTAACTTAGAGTGACCCTGTGTAGAAATAAAAGGTAGAAGAGCGGGGCTGGAGATGCAGCTCAGTGTTAGCGCACTTGACTAGTATGGGCAAGGGCTGGGATTTACTTCGGTTGGTAGAGCACTGCTCTGCCATCTCTGAGGTCCCAAGTTCAATTCCCAGCACCGCAAAATGGGAGAAGGACCTGGCAATCCACTCCCAAGGCAATCCTGAAACAGTCAGCCATTGAAAACCCTATGAGGGTCGCTGTGAGTCAGACTTGACTCAACGGCACCTAACAACAACAAGAAGTATGGGCAAGGACCTGGGTTCAACTTGTCAGTTCTGCCAACAACAACAAACACAACTTAATACATTTATTAGTTGATGAAATTGTGTCAGTTGTGACGATATGAGTGGGCTTGGAGGACATTGTTGTTAGGTGCTGTCGAGTTGGGTCCAACTCATAGCGACCCTCATAGCGTTTTCCATGGCTGATTGTGTCAGGATTGCTTTGGGAGTGGATTGCCAGGTCCTTTTTTGTTTTTTGCGGCACTGGGGATCAAACCTGGTCCTCAGAAAGTGTGGAGCAGAACTCTACCGACTGAGCTGTGTGATCTTCCTCCTATGGAATCCTACAGAGTTGATCTCATAGAAATTGAAAGTAGATTAGTGGTTACTAGAGGCCAAGGGGGCTGGGATTTAGTTCAGTTGGTAGAGCACTGCTCTGCAGTCTCTGAGGTCCCGAGTTCAATTCTCAGCACTGCAACATGGGAGGACATGGCAACCCATTCCCAAGGCAATCCCAAAACAGTCAGCCATTGAAAACTCTATAAGGGTAGCTATGAGTCGGACTCCACTCGATGGCACCTAACAACAGAGGTCAGGGAGAGCAGGGGGAGGGGAAACGGAGAGAGACTGGTTAATGGGTACAAAGTTACTGATAAGAGAAGTAAGTTCTGGTGTGTTCCAGTGCACAGTACGGTAACTGTATATAGTTAATAATGCACTGCATATTTCAAAATACCCAGAAGAGAGAATTTTGAATATTCTCATCATGAAGAAATGGTAATGGACCAGGGACATCCACCCGTGGTAGAATTCTTGCCTAGCATGTGTGAGGCCCTAGGTTTGATTGATCCCTACTACCATAAAAACAAAACAAGAAATGATACGTTTTTAAGGTGATGGATATGCTAATTGTACTGATTTGATCATTATGCAGCATATACATGAATGGAAACATCACATTGTATCTCAGAAGGATGTACAATTATAAGTGTCAATCAAAAACACTTAAAAAAAAATTTAGTGCTGAGAGAGCCTGGCCCTTAGTGAAGGGTCAGTTGTTGTTGTTGTTAGGTGCCGTCGAGTTGGTATCCGACTCATAGCCACCTTCATAGGGTTTTCAATTGCTGACTGTTTCATAGGGTTTTCAATGGCTGACTGTTTCGGGATTGCCTTGGGAGTGGATTGCCACGCCCTTCTCCCATTTTTGCGGTGCTGGGAATTGAACTCGGGACCTCAGAGACTGCAGAGCAGCGCTCTACCAACTGAGTTAGATTGCAGCCCGAAGGGCCAGTAAGCCTTAGTTATTCTTATGTTTTAATTTCCAGTACTTACAACAGAGCCTAGTACTCATAAATGGTAGCAGAAGGGAATCCTTTAATGATACAAGAATATATATTGCCACTCCTTTCATGAAATGGTTTGTGGGTAAGGGTGTGCATCTAGACTCAGAAGCCTGGATTTGACGTGCAGTGCTCCTCCACATAAACTGGGTGATCTTAAGAGATGATCTAGTTTTTCTGAGCTTGTTTCCCCACCTGTAGAATGGGAGAAAATAATCCCTTCCTTATAAAGATAATAGAGTTAAAGATAATATGGACACAGCCTAATAGAGTACTTGAGATGTGGTAGTTGCTCAGTGACTGGTAGTTGGAAGAGTTAAACACTGAACACACTTGGTTTTCTTTGGCTCAAAGTGCATTTCTAAAATGAACTATGCTGTGTGTGTGTGTGTGTGTGTGGTGTGTGTGTGTGTGTTTAAGTATAATTGTGATCTTCTTGAATGTATCTCCTGCCTCTATCTTTTTAGGGAGAAAAGATTGGTTGCACATGTGTTTTGCATAAGCCAAATCTTCTTTTTCTGTCTTCACAATGAATTTTGGATAGTGCCGTTGTCCCCTGAGTGATGAGGAGAGGGGGCTGAGATGTAGACTAAGCCAGTTGCTCTGGTTCTTTTCTACTGTGGTACCATTTGAAAGCACCTGTGTCTGTGGATGGTAAGGCAGAATCTCTGTTCTCCCCGATTGTGTTGGCTTTGTCTATAATCCCAAAAGAATAGGGAAGGCGGACATCTGATTGAAACCAGGAATAGAAACTTTGTGGTTAGTGAATTCCTTTCCCTTTATTATCTTTTCCTCTTCCCACTCCTGCCCCCCCATGCTAAATATAAAAGGCATCTTTCGCAAAGACAAGAGGACTCCTGACAGCCAGTCTCCATTTTGATCCCAGAATCTCTGATGTTTTAAGCATAACCATTAGGGTGATTGGAGTAGAAACAAGGGAATCAGGGCTTTGGGGAATAAGATGGGCTTTCAAGTTGGTCACACCATTGATTGTGTAATCTCCTTTCCCACACTGGGACAACGGTCAGCTTCTTGCCCTCACAACTTGATCTTTTCCCACTTCAAGAGGCCAACGTTGGCCCAGGTTCTTGACCTTGACAGATATTACCATGTAGATGTTAATGAAGTGTGCAGTTTTTCAACTTGCAGGAACTCCTTAGTTTCAGAAGAAAGGGCGTTTGAAGAGAAAGTTAATTTAAGATTGGGAAGTAGATGTGGGGACACAAGCCTGTCTTCCCAGCACCTGGAGGTGGAGGCAGGGAGATCATAAATTAGAGGCCAGCCTGGACTACATAAGCAAGACACTGTCTCAAGAGGAGCTGTGGGGAGGGAGAAATTAGGTGAGGAAAGGTGAAGTGAAAGGAGACATCGTCACATCACTGAATGGCTGCAGAGTTGAAGAGAGATCCAACAGGCTGAAAGCGTGCGCGTGTTCTAGGCTTCTTCCCTGCCTCCCTGGTTCTTCTTCTGTTCCCCAATGAAGGTGGTTTCAAGCACAGCTGTCCAACCTAAGCTAATGTATTGTTGCGGCTCTGCTGTGTACCAGCACCTGGCCTTGGTGATGGTGAGAAGAGAGCAAATTGAGTTAAATACAGTCCCCTCTGCTGTCAGGAATCTCAGAGTTTCATGGAGAAACGGACCCATAGTATAAATACCAATAGCTAACGCTGATACTGTGCAAAGCACATCCCATGAATTATCTTGTTTAATCTGTGTGACCTATTGTTGTTGTTAGGTGCCGTCGAGTTGGGCTCAACTCACGGTGACCTTATGTACAACAGAACGAAATACTCCCTGATACTGTGCTATGCACTTGATCTTTTTTATGATGAAGCCCATTGTTGCAGCCACTGTGTCAATCCATCTAGTTGAGGGTCTTCCTTTTTTTATTTTGTTGATCTGCCACTGTCCCAAACATGATGTCCTTCTCCAGGGATTGGTCCCTTCTGACAACATGTCCAAAATATGTAAGACAGTCTAGCCATCCTTGCTTCCAAGAAGCACTCTGGTTTCACTTCTTCTAGGACAGATCTGTTGGTTCTTTTGGCAGTCCGTATATTCAATAGACGTCTCCAGCACCAGAATTCAAAAGCATCAATTCTCCTGTCTCCCTTATTCAACATCCGGTTGTCACAACTGTATCACGAAACTGGGAAATCTGCTGGTATGAGTCAAGAGCACCTTCATCTTCAATGTGACGTCTTTACTTTTCACTGTGTAACCTGTTGTTGTTGTATGCCGTCGAGTCGGTACCGACTCATAGTGACCCTCATAGGCTTTTCAATGGCTGACTGTTTCGGGATTGCATTGGGAGTGGATTGCCATGTCCTTCTCCCATTTTTGTGGTGCTGGGAATTGAACTCGGGACCTCAGATATTGCAGAGTGGTGCTCTACCAACTGAGCCAAATCCCAGCCCAGCTTTAATGTAGGACCATTTAAATTAGGAAGAATGCAAAGTGGAAAGGTAGAACTCTCAGACCCTTTTGACTTAATGCATCTTTAAGCCATTCTTGTCTGCAGCCATAGCATCCTGACACCTGATCCCGCCTGATCTCGGAAGTTAAGCAGGGTCATCCTGGTTAGTCCTTGGATAGGAGACCACGTGGGAACACCTGGTGCTGTAGGCTAGGGAGAAGGGCCTGGCAACCCACTCCTGAAACAATCTGCTGTTGAAAACCCTATGAATAGCAGAGAAGCACTGATACAGTGCTGGGCATGGCACGGTGTGGTGTCGGGGAGTGTTTGGTTCTGTTGTACATAGGATCTCTGTGAATTGGACCTGATTTGACAGCACCTTAATGACAAAATAACTAAGCCATTGTCAGGACAAGCTGTGGGATACACAGTTCGTGAACAATGGCCTGATTTGTGCCCTGTTTGTAGTGCAGTGGTGGCCAGATTGAGCGTTTTCAGACTCAAGTGTTGGCCGAAGACCTCTGGTCCCTTCACATGTGCCCTACGTGTCCAGTGACAGCCTGAGAGTTGAGCTGTCAGGCTGATCCTGGAAGGAGAAGAGTAAGTTGCTTGGCTAGGGTAAGCCATGGTGGGGCCTAAATTGTAGCCATGAATTTGAGGGTCAGGCTTGTGGTCTTTTGATCTTTCGTAGACTGCTCTTTGCCCAGTCCTGAACTGCTTGTGCGATGTCAGTCCACCCACCTGAGGGCTTGTGGATTTAGTAGGAAGGAAAACTAGATAAAGAAAGCCTTCACGTTTCATCCAAGTGCTTTGTAATTGGCCTTGAAACTTCCTGGCACCTATGAAAGGGGCCTCCTCTATGAGTCAGTGATAAAAGTGTGTGAGTGACAGTAACCTACTTACTTGATTGTGGGGTGTCGCCCTGCCGCTGGACTCACTCTGGCCATGAGCGGGAACCAGCCACCAAAGACCCGTCGTCTGGTGAGGGGGAGCTGAGCACCCAGGAGTCACGCTGCCCAGAAAGGACGCTTATGCCCATGGCTGCTCTGAGAAGCCTTGAGAAAGGCAGGCTCCGAGGCTGACGCCCACGGCGGCCCCTTGCTTCTTTCTTCCCAGTGAAGACACCGACTCCAAGTGCTCTGCTCCAACGGCTCTTTATTGTTTCATCTGTCCTGGTTGATGGAATGAACCCAGACTGCTCCGTGTACCACCCTTATATATTCTCCAGGGGGCTAGCCGGGGACCTATTAGAGGCAGTCACCCCACACGGGTCTCGACCAATCAGAGGGGATATGCATATTTGGTTTTCTAAAAGTAGCCAGTCAGGGATGGTTCCTGAATGGTCCAATCAGGAGCCGTTTGGTGGTTTGGAAATAGCCAATCAGTGTCGAGGGGCCTGAGGAAAGGGATTGGATGCCAGTGTCATCTTTGGAAGCTCGACGACCCTGAGTTCCCAGGTGTAGGGCAAGGGTGATTGCCCAGGGAACAAACCTCAGACTCCAAGGGGACCTAGATAGGCCCCAGGGCAAACTGCCTCTCTAGGCAGTGCCCTACACCTGATCATAGTGTTGCCTGCAGTTTAGGAAGCTGGGGAGCAGTTTTTAGCAGACAGAGGAAAACCGCCAAGACTGGTATGGCAGAAAGAGGACCCTCTGACGTCAGAGCTGGGGTGCAGTCTAGTGTCTGCTGGCAACTGCTCCAGTCCCTTGGAGTCACGTTGTGTCTCTGGGCCTCAGTTTCCACATCTGTTAAATGGAGTTTCCCTGAAATGACTTCCAAGTTCCCTTCCAGCCTGAAACTTTGCTACCAGTGGCAGGAACAGGCAGGTTAATACTTCACAGGAAAGCCCTGGAACTCAGGAGCCTTGTGCTGCCTACAAGTAGGTTCTTATTTCCCTGGGATTACAGGTTGTTTCTGTCAAGATAAGAGAGATTAAAAGCAGCTAGGCCTACGCTGAGGCCAAATGAGGACGCCGCCAGGATCTTGGGCCACAAAGGTCTTTTAGGGTGGCCGTAACAAACTTGCTGGCTTAGCTTTCTTTCAAACCATCCCCCTTCGCTGTGCATTGTTTTAATTGTTGCTAAGCAACATTCTTCTTTTTTGGCAAGGAGTCGAAGGAATGAACCGATATCTCCCTTAGTTTTAATATACCCTCATGCAAAGGGGGAGGGCCTAACTTAAATTTTGTTTATTCTTTTGCTTCTAATCCACGATGGGAGTACAGGACTTAGTTTCTGCCTGTCTCTGTTAAATAAGGCAGAAAAGTCAGTCTATTTAAGGTCCTTGTCAAGTGTACGCCTTGAGGCGCGTTGGAGGCTTTGTGCTTGCGCGAAGCTCCCTTGTAGGAGTCTCTTATAACTTGTTCAGCCTTTACAAAATCAACTCAAACTTAATAAGAAGATTAGTAGTTTTTTAAATAATCTTCATTTCAGATTTCCTGGCTGATCTCAATCTTGCACCGACAGACTCCATTTAAAGGGAGCAAAGCTGTAATTTAAATCAATTCCCCCAGCAGCATAGCATGTTCCCAGCGTGTTATACAATCGCCAAGGATGGTGCCTGCTGCTTGGTTATGTAGGAGTCCCACACGCTGCTGAGTCCCTCCCTGGAACTCTGCCTACTTGTTCAAAGCTGTGCCATGGGCATCTGAGGTTTCTGGGCATTCTGAGCAGAACAGGGCATCTCTGATGCCCTGTGTCGATTCCTTTTTGAATCCCTAAGTCGTCTCAGACCCTTGTTTTATATTCATTTGCCCTTATAGTTAATTCTTTTGCTGATGAATTTTTGGCTCTATGTACATAAAATGCTTCCTGTGCAGTAAATCTGTTCCCCTTGTCGTCTGATTAAGTCCAGGCGTGCTGTGGGGCTTCCTCCATCCAAGGCGAAATGGATTTGGAAATTGCAGTGAGCATAATTGGGTCATACTGTCATGTTGTGATGTGGTTCCCCTGACAGTAGTATATAGTGGTTGATTAAGGACTTTTCTTTTGGCAGAGGGTTTTATAACCCTGGCTTCAGAGCATTGATAACGATGTGCGGTGAATCACTTGAGATTATGATAACTCTTGTTCTTCCTTGTTTCACAATCGAGGAAATTAGATTTAGGAAGGCTGCTGGGGTCAAAGAGCAATGCTGGGTCAAAACTGGGCTTGGGACATATTCTGAGTTTTTACCTACTCTTCTCGGTCCTGGATTAAAACAGAAATTTTGTGTCCCATCTCCCTGTGTCAATAATAATAATAATCTGTTTTCTAGAAATGCAAATAATAATACCTTGTCCAGTCAGTCTTTGTTGTTGTTAGGTGCTGTCGAGTCAGGTCCGACTCACAGTGACCCTGTGTACAACAGAACCAAACACTTGACACAGTGCTGTGCCTAGGACTATATCAGTGCTTCTGTTATTCATATGGTTTTCAATGGTGGATTGTTTTGGGAATGGATTGCCAGGTCCTTCTCCCTAGCCTGCAGCACCTGGTATTCCCAGGCAGTCTCCCATCCAAGGACTAACCAGGCCCAGCCCTGCTTAGTTTCCTAGATGAGGCAGGATTAGATGCTAGGGTGCTGTGGCTGCAGACCTTGTTGTTGTTGTTAGGTGCCATCAAGTCGGGTCTGATTCATAGTGACACTGTGTATAACAGAACAAAACACTACCCAACACTGTGCCATTCCTTGCACTACTGTCAGTACTTCTGGGCTATTCATAGGGCTTTTGATGCCTGATTGTTCCAAGAGTGGGCTGCCATGTCCTTTCCCCAAGCCTACAGCACCTGGTAATCCCAAGTGGTGTCACATCCAAGGACTAACCAGGCTCGACCTTGCTTAGTTTCTGAGATCAGAAGAAATTGGGCACCAGGCTGGTATGGCTGTAGACTGTAGAGTCTTTACCTTAATTTAATTTAATCAATTAATTTGTACAGTTACCTTTTATACACTGATTTAATCTTGTAATAGTTCTAAAGAGAAGGTGGATGAGGAAACTAACATATAAGACGGATTTGGTCCAAGATCCCATAGCTGGAAGTGACAGATCCAGGCTGGGATCTGGCTGGGAAGACAAAAACGGAAGGCAGTTGTGATAGCCAGGTGCAGTGGTGCACACCTGTAACCCACAGTCTGACACCAGAAACCCTTCTCTTCCCACCTGCTCTAAACTGCCTTTAGAAAGGGACTAGCTTCCAAATACTCCCATACAAAATTATTGGTTTCCTTAGTTCCCTCCTCTATAACTCCTGAATATATTGTTATGAGTGGCATTGAACAAACTTATGTATACTAGAAATCCATGCTAATTGCAGCTCTATGTCCAGTATGGTAGTTGCCATAGCTGTCTTTTTAAAAAATTATTCATTACTGGAGGGTTGAATCTAGGGCCTTGTGCCTTCTTTGCAAGCATTCTACCTGGGCTGCACCCCGCCAGCCCCTTTTTTATTTTTCATCTTGAGACAGGGTCTCCCTAAGTTACCCAGGCTGCCTCTGGCCTAGAACTTGAGATTCTCCTGCCTCTGCCTCCCAAGTTGCTGGGATTACAGCTGTGCACTGCTGCCCCTGGCTATCGCAACTGCCTTCCGTTTTTGTCTTCCCAGCCAGATTCTGGCGCACTTGGAAGGACCACAGCTTTCTCTGCACTTTGGCCCAGTGCTTGGCATACATAATCCTGGTCCTTAGTTAAAAAGTGGTTGAAAAGGAATTGATGTTTATTTCTGACACTTTTTTCCCCCACTGTCCCCAGACCTGGCTGCGTTTTTGCCAATGACATTCAAAGTCAATTGGATGCTTATCTTTTTAGTGTGCTGTCTTGTAATCTTTCTCTAAACTGAGTCTGAGCAAGGCATGGTGGTGCCTGCCTGTAATCCTAGCACTTGGAAGGCTGATAGGAGGGTCGATGGGAGTTTGAGGCCAGCCTCGGCCACACAGTGAGACCTTGTCTTAAAAAAACCAAAAAGAAAGATAAAGTATAAAAATAAAAGATCTGAGTCTGATAGTTCCGTGAAGACTTGTCTTCTCTCTGGAAAGTCGCTGTTACTGGGCTCATCCTTTGCTGTAGTTTGGACCTTGAAGGCTCCCTGAAGGCCCACATGTTAAACGTTTGGCTAACAGGGTGGTGGTGTTAGAAGAGGGTGGAACCTTTAAGAGGTAGGGCCTTAGGAGTTTTCAGGATTGGGGGCGTGGCTTCAAAGGGGACCCTGGGGCACCAGAGCTCTCCTTTCTTCTGTTTCCTGGCATGTGTTGAGTGGTTTTGCTCCACCACGTACCCCGGCTACACTGTGCTACTTTTCCATAAACGGACACCACCCTCAGAAGATGTGTTAGGTTCCAGTCCATAACTGCTTGGTCCTGTGGCTTTCAGTTATGCAGACTGCCTCTGGTCTCGAACTTGCGATCCTCCTGCCTCCACCTCCCGAGCCGCTGTGAACCCCCAGTCTTTCTAGTGCCTCTTTATGCATCACACACCAGATCTGTCCTCTGCGGTGTCTTCGTGCCCTTCCTTGTGCAGAGCCTCTGGAGCCAAACTGTGGGAGTTTGACTCTCAGCTCTGCCTTTTCCAGTCCTGTCACCTTCGACACGTTTAACCTCTCTGTGCCTCCATGTCTGTGTCTCAGAAATGGGGAATTTGTTATGTGTGCCTCCAGGTTTCTGTGAGGATTAAATGAGGAATCTATTCAAGGCATTTAGTGCAGCACCTGGCCCGTATTAAATGCCACAACACTGCTAGTTTTGAGGTGTTTTGTGTGTGTGTGTGTGTGTGTCTTAATTCTTGCTAGTTTTGATTTATCAGTTAGCCTCTCTGTTAACTGTAAGCTCAGAAGCTGTTCCTCACACCCTAAGGCTATGCACTGGCCCTGGTCTGTAGTGGGCACTCAGATATTTGTGGAATGGACACAGACAGATCTCCTGGGCATTGCTTCTGAAACTTGCATATGCATAGGAACCTCCTGGGGTCTTGTTAAAATAAATGCAGATTCTAATCCGCAGGCCTGAGTGAGACCTTAGATTTTGCTGGTTATTTTGCTGTTGTTGTTGAGGTTTTGCATTCTTTTTCTTTTCTTTCTCTTTTTCTTTTTCTTTCTTTCTTTTTTTCTTTCTTTCTTTTTTTTTTTTTTTTTTTTTTTGTGGTACTGGGGGTTGAACCCAGGGCTTCCCGCCTGCATGCTCTGCAAGTGCTGGACCACTGAGCTGCACCCTCAGCCCATTATTTTTACTTTTTGAGACAGGGTCTCACTAAGTTACGCAGACTGCCTCTGGTCTCGAACTTGGGATCCTCCTGCCTCTGCCTCCAAGCCGCTGGGATTACAGCTGTGCGCCACCACGCCCGGCTGGTTTTGCATTCTTCAGAAGCCCTCCAACTCCACTGACAGGTGTCTTCCTTATTTCAGGTCTATCATACATTTTCTGAGTTCAGAAAGATAGAGAACGAGAGCCAGTGGATAAAAAATGACCAGAGGTAGAGGTTTAAGGAACTTAATTCTCAGAGAAAAGGCCTACCCATCCAAGTATTGAGTGTTCCTGGTTCAATCAGGGCTGACCATCTGTCAGGGATTTCAGAGAGGGAGTTTCTGCTCTGGGACAGAGGTTAGGTAGATGATCCCATTTGACTGTAAGTGTCTGTTTTCCCACCCATGGACCCAGCTGTTCCTCTGTTTGACTTCCGCTGGAAACCCTACGGTTGGCCCCGTGGGTCAACAAACAGCTGGGGAGAGCAGATCCACACTCAAGATGAGATGCTCTCAGGCAGCCGAACGCGTTTAGTCCGGTTGGTGGAAGATAATGAAAAACAGTGGAAAGGTGGAATTGCTGAACGTTTGAGAAGGTGAATGATAGGAAAAAAAAAAAAAGGCTTTCCAAGTCAGGGTCCTGCTGAAATGTGTTTTTACTGAGTAGGTGAGATGCTGTGGGAGACAGGAGAGCATGGTGGTTGGGAGCCCTGGGTCTGGGTTCAAGTCCCTGCCATGTCTCTTACTAGCTCCATGGCTGTGGACAAGTCCATTAATCTATATAAGCCTTCTGTCCCTGCCTGGTCGCAGCAGTGGTGCATAGCGGCATAGAAGGGATGGTGTCGTTTCGGATGAGATAGCGTGTGTGTGGCGCAGTTGGCCAACATGCGCAGCGCAGCCTAAGCCTCCCTAAGTAGGAGCTGCTGTGACTGAATTTGCAGGGAGCGGCTTTCAGGATCTGTCTTACTTAGGAAGCTCACATGTGGCGCTTGCCGTCTTGTAAACACGGATGCTGCTGCTGTCAGGTGCCGTCGAGTCGGGTCCAACTCATAGCGACCCTCATAGGATTTTCAATGGCTGATTGTTTCGGGATTGCCTTGGGAGTGGATTGCCATGTCCTCTTCCCATTTTGCAGTGCTGGGAATTGAACCTCGGACCTCAGAGACTGCAGAGTGATTCTCTACCACCTGAGCTACATCCCAGCCCTGTAAACATGGGTATGTGTGTTTTAAAAGTTCAGGTTTGTGGGCTACACAGAGGTATCCATAGGCACGCCAACTCTCCCCTCTTGGAATTTCTTAGGCTTTCCTGAGTGTGGTTAATCAATCGAGGGCATTGTAGACCCTGTGGCCTTTGGAAGGAAAGTGATTAGGTCTCTTCTCTCCTCCCACAAGCTCTGGTGGCCTGAGTAACTGATGGTTATTTGCTCTAGCTGGTAATCGTGCCTTCTGTGTAGAATTACAGGCTTCACTCAGGGAGGAAGCTGTGTTTATCTTAGTCTGCCCGGCAGGCATTCCGAGGCTCTTGACCTATAGGAGGAAGATCCAGCCAGGCTGCTCTTTCCTGAGAGCTGCCCCTCCCAGCCCCATGCCACGTGGGGTTTGCGAGTTTGGAGAGGTTGAGATTCTTCACCTGGTTCCCAGGACAGCCGGCTCCCAGAAGGGAAGTCCAGTGGTTACCTCTTTTGCAACACTGGCCGAGGTGGGAGGCATCGCACCTCAAGGTGAGCATGGCTCGTAGATGAGGCAAACATTGAGCTCCTCTCCTTGGCACTGTTTAGGGGAGGTAATTGGAGAGCATCTATAGGTGTGGAGAAGAAAGAAGACGTGCTGGGCATGGTGGCGCACACCTATAATCCCAGTGGCTCAGGAGGCGGAGGCAGGAGGATCGCAAGTTCGAGACCAGAGGCAGTCTGCGTAACTTACGTAACTGAGACCCTGTCTCAAAAAGTAAAAATATGGGCTGGGGATGCGCTCAGTGGTCCAGCACTTGCAAAGCATGCAGGCCCGAGGCCATGGGTTCAACTCCTAGTACCGCAAAAAAAAAAAAAAAAGAAAAAAGAAAAAGAAAAAGAAAGAAGACGTCCCTTCCAAGAGCCAGTCCTTCCTTTCCAAAGCCATAGCCGGAGGTCAGCGTGGAAAAACTCCAAGCAGAACAGTTGCAAATAATGGAGGAAATACGTCGGGCTATTATTCCTTTTCCTGAGATTTGAAAGTTCCCTTTTTGGTCTGGTATTTTTCCGGGTACGTTTGAATTCCAATTTGGGTGCCTCAGAAATGCCTGAATGTTTTGTGCTGCTAAAATTACATGTGTCTAAAAATGTTATCAGTGATGACACTCACATAGAAGCTCGCTTGGACTCGTGCTAGCAGATCTGTGACTGAAGCTTCTCCTCTTCCTATCACCGTTCCCGGAAACGTGGCACTTGAGGTAAAGGTAGGAAGTGGAATAGTCCAGTGCAGGTTTAGCCATCAAGCAGGGGACTGTGTCTCGAGAACATTGCTTTGGTCTTGTCAGCAAAGAATACTGGGGTTTTGTTGCCATGGTTTCAGTGAAAAATTTGACCTTCGCTATAATAACATACAGTTAGGGAGAACCAGCTAATCGGTTTTCTAAAATTAGTGTTCTCTAGTACATCAACCAGTAGGAACAGAGTATTTAATTAAATATTAAACAAGGGTATAAAGGCCCCAGGGAATGCAGGCCCCTGATCAAGGCGGAGCAAGGAGGGAGGAAACCCATGATCTTTCTTGACTGGTCTCTTGCAAGCTAGAAGAACTTGACTTCTTTTTTTTTTTTTCCTTTCTTTGTTTTTTTTCTTTTTAGTGTTAGCATTGGTTTTTTTCCCCAGATCTGTCAGGAATGAATTTACACAGCTTGCTGGAAGAGCAAAGCAGAACATGGGACATGATATTCAGATGTCCCTCACAGGGTACAGCCTTACGGAACACGAGGGGAAAATGGTGTGGAGCCAGGATTCTGACAAGAACACTTGTTGGTGATCTTGTAGTGTGCCTGGTGTGGAGGAGAGGTTATTTACTATCTGAGAGCCGGTCGTTGAAACTCTGCACTCGTTTCTAGACTCTTAGTCCTGTGAAGCCTGCAGCCATAGCCCTGTGGCATCCCATCCCATCAGATCTCAGAAGCTAAGCAGGCTTGGGCCTAGTTAGTACCTGGATGGGAGACCACCTGGGAACACCAGAAGCTGTAGGCTTGGGAGAAGGACCCGGCAACCCCCTCCCAAAAATCAATCCACCATTGAAAACCCTATGAACAGCAGAGAAGCACTGACAATAGTGTTTCCCCTGTTGTACAAAGGGTTGCTATGAGTCGGATACCAACTCGATGGCACCTAACAACAACAACAACCATCTTTTGAATGCTTAATGTTTCCATAAGGGGAGCCAACATCTCTGGATGTACAGCTGGGTTCTGCCTCCTCCAGCTCCACAGGCCATTCGTCACTGGGAACTGACTGAGCTCCAAACAGTGACGTGTCTGTAGATTGTGTAGCATTTGGCATCTCCTGTCACCTGCCCATTAGGAACCGCAGTAGCTCGTCTGTCTGACTGTGACTGAAAATGTCGTCAGTATTGGGTCAGCTGGGAAGCTGTGGTGCCAGTTTTGGAGTGAAGTGGCTTTTGGGCTTTGCGGTTTCCAAACAGCGAGGGTTCTGGTCCTTCGCTGGCGCTCTGGTCCAATTTCTTTGTCACTTGCCGTGGAAGTTGCAGAGGGCAGTTGTGTGCAAGGTTGGTCAACTGATTAGAAGCATTGCCCTGGATTTTCTGGAGTCTCTGTGGTTGTGGCTCCTTGCCAATTACATATTAATGATTTTTTCTCTCATTTCTTTCTTTCTTTTTTTTCCGGTACTGGGGGTTGAACCCAGAGCCTTGTGCCTGCATGCTCTGCAAGTGCTGGACCACTGAGCAGCACCCTCAGCCCATTTTTTCACTTTTTGAGACAGGGTCTTGCTAAGTTACACAGACTGCCTCTGGTCTCGAACTTGCCATCCTCCTGCCTCCGCCTCCCGAGCCACTGGGATTACAGGCATGGACCATCACGCCTGGCTCTCTCATTTCATTTTATGATTTAGCTTTGTGATTTTACCTTAAAGCAATTATTGGATAGACGTTGAAGGATGAAGTGTATTTAAGGGAAGATAAAGTTTTTCTGTTTGAGTTTTTTTAATGCCATTTTGCATATTTCTGTAGTGGCATCCTAACTCTTGCGATGGAAAATATGTCTTTGGCAAGAGTCTCGGAATTGCAGCCCCACAGGTGATGGGATTGCGAAAGCTTTTTGATTCTACAAGGTCACCCACCTGAACAAAGAACAATTACCCTTGCTCTGAAGGAATTTGCAGTCTTGTGAGGAGAGATGAGTGAGAGCGGCGTTGTGGGTTACTCTTAGAGAAAGTTGAATTCCAGATCTGCTTTTCCTCTCCTGATACTCACTGTTTCCATCTATGCGAACAGGTCTCCGTGCCCCCAAGTGATAGGAAACCATCTTAATAATATCTTTAAAAATGCAGTTAGAGTTTGCTGGAAGAGTGACAGCATGCGATCTGAAGCACTTCTTGGCTTTCATCACCCAGATGTCCTCAGGCTCTTGCATTAATATGGATAATGGAGTTGAAATTTAGCAGATATCACTGAGGAGGTTACACGTGTCAGGCTGGGTGGTGGGAGGGTGAACTAGTCAGGACTGTTGGTTTTGGGTGATAGCTAGCTTGACCTAAACCAAAAGGGAATTTTATTGGCTCAGACAATCTCAACTGACTCGAATGAAGGACGCGGATGCCACAGGGGCTTGGGACACTTGACTACCTCTAGCAGTCTCTCTTCTTTCCTCCCTCTGCACATCTTTCGTTTTGTTTTCTTATCCTGTCCTCTTCTGCTTTTGGTGTCATGGCTATACTGTTGTTGTTGTTAGGTGCCGCTGAGTCAGTATCCGACTCATAGTGACCCTACATACAACAGGGGAAACACTATTGTCAGTGCTTCTCTGCTGTTCATAGGGTTTTCAATGGCGGATTGTTATTTGGGAGTGGGTTGCCGGGTCCTTCTCCCAAGCCTACAGCACCTGGTGTTCCCAGGTGGTCTCCTATCAAGAACTAACTAGGCCCAACCCTGCTTAGCTTCCAAGATCTGGTGGGATCGGATGCCACAGGGCTATGTCTGCAGGCATGGCTATACTAGACATAGGTTTGTTTATTTATTTATTTACTTATATGGTATTTGGGGCTGAGCCCAGGGCCTCACACATAGTTTGCAAGCGCTTTATCACTGAGCTGCAAAACAGCCCATCTTTTATTTATTTATTTTATCTTGAGACAGGGTCTTTCTAAGTTACGCAGGCTGCCTCTGGCCTCAAACCTGTGATCCTCTTGCCTCCATGTCTCGAGTTGCTAGGATAACAGGTGTGAGCCACTGCACCTGGCTTATAGCTACACCTTTAAAGTGAGTTATGGACTGTTCCCTACTTTTCTGATCTCCGGGCAAGTTTGTGTGACATTAGAATCATCTATTGCTTGACCAGTAGAACCTGTGAGCAAAATTGCAAGCAATCTCATCCATTTATGTCAAGATTTACCACTGGTTTCCATTCCTTATGCCTTTAAAGAACTGCAGTGGTACCTTGGCATTTGACCATAATCTTTTCTGGAAGGCCGGTCAAGTGCCCATCAGTTCAAATGCTGGGTGAATTTTTTCCATAAGAAATAATGTAAATTTATTTATTGGTCCTGGGACCATGCTGAATGGCAAATTCAGACACACATATCCCACTCACATACTTAGCAGTAAGTTCTTTTTTAAATTTAATTGTCGGTCAAGGACTGAAATGTTCAAGCACAGAGCAGTTTGAGTGCCAAGGTACTACCCTCTTTCTGTCTGGGTCAGTGTTATAAGTTTACCTCTAAAAATGGACTCATGTTATCCTTAAAGTTTTCAAACCTGTAATGTCCTCATTTCTTGTTCTTCCCTGAAGCAACTGGTTTGGTCCGTGTGGTAGACTTAGGTGTTGCACCCCCCCACCCAATGAAGTCCCCTTCCTAATCCCTAGAACCTGAAACTTCATGTGGTAAAGAGACTCAACAGATGTGATTAAAGGACCTTGAGATGAGAGATTGTCTCAGGTTTTTAATTGTTCTGGATGTAGTCATAAATATCTTTATAAGAGGGAAGCTAGAAGCTGGGCACAGTGGGACGTGCCTGTAATCTCAGCTACTTGGGAGGCAGAGGCAGGAGGATCACGGGTTTGAGGACAAGGCAGCCTGAGTAATTTAGCAAGACCCTGACTTGAAATAAAAAACAATCAAAAAAAAAAAAAAAAAAAAAAAGGACTGAGGGTACAGCCCAGTGGTCGACGCCCTGGGTTCAAATACCAACTACCACACACACACACGGGTTGGAGAACTGGAGGATTAGAGTTAGTAGGAGATGGGAGGGTGGACAAAAGAGGTTGAAGTGATATGGCCATGAACCATGAAATGGAATGTAGATAGCTGGAAAAGGCAAGGGATGGACTCTCCCCTGAAGCCTCTAGAAGAAACAGGGTTCTGTTGACAACTTAATTTTAGATTTTGGACCTCTGTAACATTGAGAGGGCTGGGATTTAGCTCAGTGGGTAGAGCGCTGTGCTGCAGTCTGTGAGGCCCCAAGTTCAATTCCCAGCACCGCAAAAATGGGAGAAGGACCTCGCAATCCACTCCCAGGGAAATCCCGAAACAGTCAGCCATTGAAAACCCTATGAGGGTCGCTATGAGTCGGACACCAACTCTACGGCACCTAACAACAACAACAACAACAACAACAACAACAACATAACATTGAGAGAATAGAGTTTGGTAATTATAGCCTCAGTAGAAATAGTATAGTGATATTCCTAATATTATATATGCATTCTTTTTTTTTTTCTCTGGATAAGTATTGATAAATTTTCCTGTCTTACTACTATTTTCAAAGAAACAAATTTTGGCCTTACTGTGCTTTCTACTGTAGGTTGCTTTTGAAGTACATTCATTTTTGCCTTTTGTTGTTTTCTTCCTTCTGTTTCTTTAGATTTATTCTGCTCTTCTCTCATTGCTCTGTTAAGTTGTGTAATTAATTTGCAAATGCTGAGTACTTGTCAAATTTGTAATATTAAGCATCTGAAGTCATAAGTGCCCTATAAATATTGCTTTGGTTGTATCCTATACATTTTGATACATTGAATTTTCTGTTCTTATTGAATTCTCATTTTTAATATTATTTCTTATACCCATTAGTTATTTAGATTTTTTAAATTAATATTTCTGACTATAGGTTCTGTGTGTGTGTGTGTGTGTGTGTGTGTGTGCGTGCGCGCGTGCGCACGCGCGCGTGCCCTGGGTATGGAACCCAGGGCTTTACAGTATGCTAGGAAAGTGCTCTCCCACTGAGCTACATCTCTCTGCTCTAGGTAATGTTGTTGTTGTTGTTGCTAGGTGCCATTGAGTCAGTATCCGACTCATAATGACCCTACATACAATAGGGGAAACGCTATTGTCAGTGCTTCTCTGCTTGTTCATAGGGTTTTCAATGGCTGACTGTTTCGGGATAAGTCTATTTTATCATTCCTTTAAAACTTGTGAGGCTTGCTTTATGGCTTTATGTGATCAGTTTATATATTTTTTCCATTGTGCTTGAAAGAGCATATGTTTATAATCTGAGGTGTAACATCCTGTATATGAGTTTTATTTTTTTGTTGCCTTGCTCTATCAATTGCTGAAAGACATTTGTTAAAATTTTCTTTTTGGAGTTATGGAATTGCCGTATATACTGATTATGGTGCTGATGACATGAATTTATGTGTTAAAATTTGTAGAATTGTGTACCTAAGAAAAAAGTGAATTTTACTATAAGTAGATTTTTAAAACGTTAAGAATTCTACTGTGACAATGGATTTGCAATGGGTTTCTAATTTCTTATATTTTATCCTTATTTACTAATTCTATTCTATACTCTTTAGTCTTTGAGAGATTAATTGTATGTTCCATTTCTAAGCATTCCATTTGAGTCTTCTAAAGATATATGGTCATTCTTATTCCTCCATATTTTCAAGGCTCTATTTTATTTCCAGTTATATACAAGGCATTCTTTAAAAATATTCTATCTCTAAAACATCCCAGGAGTTGAAATTTCTGCAGATCTAATTTCTAAAGATGATTTCTCTTTGTGTTTTGCAATTTTGACTGTCAACTTGGCAATTTTTGAAATTTTGTCTGTGGGAATTGAGGCCTGGGTTAAAGTGATACTCCATTATAGAAAATTGTTTGCTTTTGTCATTTGCCCAAGTGCCAGTTTAGGACTCCTTGAAATTGAATTCTCAGCCTGCGTTTTTAAGTATTTGCTTATTTTCTACTTAAAGTTTTGGAGATTTCCTACCTAGTCATGGTGACAAACAGGCTATGAGGGGTCACTCTTGTTATCAGTTATTAGGAGAGTTTTCTCTCCTGTATCCAGTGCCAAATTCAAAATAAGTGGGTTACTATACCTTGCATTGTTTAGGGCAGGTTTGTTTGTTACTCACCATTGCAGTGAAGTTGGAGGTCTTAGGGGTCTGAGCTTTGTGTAAAAGTCTCCTAGAAGACTTTGGTGTTAACTAGGCTTAAATTGGTGTCTTATATATTCAGCACAAGTATCAGAATGGAAGCTGAGGGTCTCTGGGTTCTCTAGATGTCCTGGGAGGAAGTGCTGGCTTAGGACTGACTCGCCTCCTTCGGGGTCTCGATTCTGCTTTAGTATCCGCCTGTCTGAATCCTCTACCAGCTAACTGCTTCAGTAGATGGCTTTAAAATGCATTTTAATATTGCCTCAAGCTTTTTGCGTTTTAAATGAGAGGCTCATTCAGGGTATCTAATCAGTCATAGTGTAAGGAAGGGAAATGTATACCCGTGTCACTCACTGCAAACTCATTTTCTGCGTGATGGAAAACAAGGCTGCCAGTAGCTCCTGAAGTTCATTATTTTATAGTTACATTTATTGGAGAGAGACTGGTCTCTGTTGTTTGAATATTCAAATTATAGGAAATTGTAGGAAAGGGACTCTGGTTGAGATTGGAAAGAAATTCCTCCTGGCTCAGTCACATTAGGCAGCAGGATGAGGGTTACCTGTGTTAATGTGGACGCACCCATGAAAATCATTTGGTCTAGAATCAGTTCTCCCAAAAGGAGGCACTAGACATATAGTCTGGATGTGCCCTGTAATAGTAATCAGGGAATTTAGAATGATACTTGAGTATGTTAGCAATGATTTTGACTGTAAACAAGATGTAAATCTACCTAACAGCGGGATTTTTGTTAATTAGAAATCCAGAGATAAGCAATATTAAGTATAGTGATAAACTCAATGCCCTCTCTTTTTGCTCCTCATCCTCCACAGATGGGCTTTTCTTTTCATATATTTGGCACCTCATGGTTCACAGGAGCTTGGACTTAGCTCTTTTGGTAGAGTACTGCTCTGCAGTTTCTGAGGTCCTGGGTTCGATTCCCAGCGCCACAAAAATGGGAGGACGTGGCAATTCACTCCCGAGGCAATCCCGAGACAATCAGCCACTGAAAACCCTTAGAGGGTCGCTATGAGTCGGATGTGACTTGACGGCACCTAACAACAGCAATAGCATGGTTAATAGAATGGCTGCAGTGGCTCCAGATATCCTGTTGGCTTTCACAGCAAGAAATAAGGGGTGAGGGCAACACAGTCAGCCCTCGTCTCACTCCTATCCCTGTTACAAGGTAACAAAATGATCTCTATGCCCCCAGCAGTCTACTCTTATTTTCATTGGTCAAAACTGTGTTTCATGCTCATTCTGAGCTGCAAAGAGTATGAGGGGATGTAGGGTCCTTTACTCAGCCTCTGTGTTAGGAAGCAGCTAAAGAGGTTGTTGTTGTTGTTAGGTACTGTCAAGTCAGTGTCCCTTACAACAGGCAAAACATTATTGTCAGTGCTTCTCTGCTATTCATGGGGTTTTCGATGGCTGACTGTTTTGGGGAGTGGGTTGCTGGGTCCTTCTTCTAACCCTACAGCACCTGGTGTTCCCAGTCGGTCTCCCATTCAAGTACTAACCAGGTCCAGCCCCGCTTAGCTTCTGAGATCTGATGGGATCAGATGCCACAGTGGTACGGCTGCAGGCAGCTAAAGAGGAGGGTGTTGGAAATTGTTGGAGTAAAGAACAGAGTTTCCATATTGTGGTACATGGAGTGCGCAGTGAGAATTCCACACACCTTGCCGTCCGTTTAGTTTTTAGTGTTTTGGTGACTAGAGAATACTGGCTTTTATTAGGAGTATCCATAAGAACAAATAGATCCTTTTCTAGTTGAAATGACCTGTGGAAAGGGATCTTAAATGGATGTAAGCGACCATATGTGTTCCCCAGGTGCTGGTACCATTAATAACATGACTGTGACAGCAGAGAATTTAATGAGTAGTAGTTTTGTTTTGTTGATTGGCATTTGAGAAGTACGCCCCAAGCTAGTAACTTGAGCTTTTGCTTGTGATTCCTTAGTTTGGTCAGATAAGTGGGGCCAGGTGAAGAAGAGCCTTCCATACATGTGATTGGGTTTCCATTGACGAGATGTGGGAGCATCCACCTCGATCTTTTTGGAATGACACTACCAGGTTGCAAAGGGAGATGGATAGTCCTAGATTTTTCTTTATCTGTCATTGCTTTTATGGGACGGCAGTGTCAGAGGGTCATTCTGTTAGCTTGCCTGTAGGTCTGCTTTCATTGTAATAGCTTTCTACGAGCCCAGAAGCTTTCTTCCTGTATCCAACACAGTTTGGTTAATACTGTTCATCCTCAAAAAGGTGACAGAAAAACCCCAAATCAGGTGATCTATCTTTTTTTTTTGGGGGGGGGGGCGGTACTTGGGGTTGAACCCAGGGCTTCGTGCTCGCATGCTTTGCAAGTGCCAGACCACTGAGCTGCACGTCCAGCCCATTTTTTTTGCTTTTTTGAGACAGGGTCTCGCTAAATTACACAGATTGCCTCTGGTCTCCACCTTGCGATCCTTCTGCCTCCGCCTCCCCAGGCGCTGGGATTACAGGCCCGTGCCACCACGCTCGGCCAGGTGATCAATTTCTAATTCAGTATCTTTTCCCTTTTCATCCCAAGAGGGAAGTAGTTTTTCCTGGGAATCAGTAATGAACCTTTTCCTTATTCCATGCTTGTGTGTTGAGGCTGCAAGTAGTGTATTGAAGAACTTGGCCCTGGAAGTGTTTGCGTTAGGTTCAGGACCTGGCTAGTGTACTGCGTTGCATGAAAGGTTTAAGTTTTCTGTGTCTTGCTTTTCTCACAAGTAAAATGGTAACAACCACACCACAACGTGAGAGCATTTGGGGCATGAAAGGATCTGTGAAATGCTCTCAGAGTAGCGCCAAGCGCGAAATGAGTGTGCAATCCCCCTCCCCCCATATACTGGCGTGATGATGAACATCTC
Source organism: Pedetes capensis (assembly GCA_007922755.1). NCBI lineage: Eukaryota > Metazoa > Chordata > Mammalia > Rodentia > Pedetidae > Pedetes > Pedetes capensis. The sequence continues at coordinate 64,241 of VMDO01009655.1, forward strand.
TTTCTTCTTTACAAGTTCGTCCTCTGAGTTGGAAGGAGGGATTCTTCCTTTGGACGGATGGAGGTTGAAAATGGAAAGCGTCCTTCGTCCTTTCCGGGCACCGTGCGTAGGATTGCTGGTGTGTTAGAGTGCGTGTACCGAAAGCTTTCGTTTACCTTTCTGCCGTTTGTTCGTCTGCTCAACCTGTTGCAGTTGGTGGAGTTGACCCATTTTCTTTTTCTTTCCTTTTCTTTTCCTTCTTTCTTTCTTTCTTTTTTTTTTTTTTTTGTGGTACTGAGGGTTGGACCCAGGGCCTCAGGCCTGCATGCTCTGCAAGTGCTGGACCACTGAGCTGTGCCCTCAGCCCATTTTTTTACTTTTTGAGACAGGGTTTCGCTAAGTTACGCAGACTGCCCCTGGTCTCGAACTTGCGATCCTCCTGCCTCCGCCTCCCGAGCTGCTGGGATCCCAGGCGTGTACCACTGCGCCCCGCTTGACCCATTTTCTAGGTGAGGAGACATGAGGGCCTCCCAAGTTATGAAACTTGCCCCAACTAGAATTTCTAGCAAAACAGAGCTGAGGCTAGTAGCCTAGGATCCATCCTGAATCTTTCCTCCTCTCAAGAACTTCCAGCCTCAGAGCCCATGGCACCTGACCCATGTTCCTCCGGCCACTCAGTGGCAAGTGTGTGCTCTGCCTTCAGCCCCAGAAGTCTGCAAGCAGCGTTGTGCTGCTGTGGTCTCCTTTGAAACATCATCTACAGAGAGGGTTATGTGACTGTCTGGAGCATCAAGCCAGAATTTAATGGCATAGGTGTAGGATGGGGCTTCAGACTCACTGAAATAAACCACTTACTGAGAAGACTGTGGCTCTCTTCCCCCTTGGAATTGGTGTGTGCCGTGTTCCGATGTAAGTCTTGACAGACAACCCTGAGGAAGTGCCGTGTGGGGAATCGTGGGCATATAGGATAGGACATGGGAACCAGAGGGCTCACTGCCAGCGTTCAGAAAACAGCCTGGATTTAGGAGCTGGAGGATTTGAGCCCCAGCCTTTGCTCTGTCCCTGACCAGTAACGTCACCTCCAGCAATGCCCTTGATCTGTCTCTGCCTTTGCTTCTGTGATGTATGTTGGACTAGATAATGAAACACAACAGAATTTGTATGGTGAGTCTATCCCATGGGCTAGACTCAATTCATACACAATTGTATTTGCAGTCTCTTCAGTCAGTCCTGTCTTTTCACATCTCTGATGAACTTTAGTCTCTCTGTTATAAAAGATTGTTGTTGTTGTTGTTAGGTGCCGTCGAGTCGGTGTCCGACTCATAGCGACCCTTATAGGGTTTTCAATGGCTGACTGTTTTGGGATTGCCTTAGGAGTGGATTGCCAGGTCCTTCTCCCATTTTTGCAGTGCTGGGAATTGAACTCGGGACCTCAGAGACTGCAGCTCAGCGCTCTACCAGCTGAGCTAAACCCCAGCCCCTGTTATAAAAGATTAGGCCCAATGTATTGTTCTTGTATCAGTTTTAAGAAGCACGTAATAATCTCTGAAATTTTTAACTCGTATTTACTCCCATAACATATATATTTATTTATTAAAACCCCTTACTTAGCCAAGAAGTTAAAACGTTTTTGTAAACTTATAAACTTATAAAGGGAAACTCTCACATAAGTAATGAAAAGAATATGCCCCTTGGTTAATGCCCTCAGATCCCCACTTCCATTTCCCTCTGGATGAGATGGATTTGCCTTTGTTGGGTGAATCTCGGTACAACACAGCTTCATACAACTTTGGCATGTATGGTGGCAAAATGGCATGGGGGTAAAATTAAACCCTTGAGGGTCCTGTTGTTGTTGTTGTTGTTGTTATTGTTGTTAGGTGCCATCGAGTTGGGTCTGACTCATAGCGACCCTCTGTACAACAGAACGAAACACTCCGCAACACTGTGCCATGCCTGGCACTATGTCCGTGCTTCTCTGCTGTTCATAGGGTTTTCAATGGCTGGTTGTTTCGGGAGTGGGCTGCCAGGTCCTTCTCCCAAGCCTACAGCTCCAGGTGTTCCCAGGTGGTCTCCCATCTGGGGTCTAACCAGGCCAGACCCTGCTTAGCTTCTGAGATCAGATGGGATTGGACATCAAGGTGGTATGGCTGTGGGCCTGGATGGTCCTACTTGGGTTCAGATAATAGCTTTTTCATTTATTGCACAATAAATACTTTTGAAGCTTAATTACTGAAACTGCAAAATAATATCTCCATCAAAAAAGATGTCTTTTATGCATCTGTAGGCATACAGAAACTGTTGATTCCTACCCTCTTTCCTGTTCAGTTACTTACCCATCTGACCCGTGTTCCTCTGGCCACTCAGGGTGTAAGGTCACTTACCTCTACTGCACCACATGCGTCCCTGCCTCAGTCCCCAAGATTTATGTTGCACTGTGATAGGTAGGGTGTGAAACAGCACGCCCACATACTCCCACTCCCACTCTCCCGCCCTTCTCTTCCTCTCACTCTTTATCGTGCTGGGAATTGACTCCAGGGATTTACACATGCCAGGCAAGTGTTCTATCACTGAGCCACATCCCCAACCCAGCTTTTATTTATTTATTTTTTTGCGGTACTGGGGGTTGAACCCAGGGCCTCGCGCTTACATGCTCTGCAAGTGCCGGACCACTGAGCTGCACACCCAGCCCATTTTTTTACTTTTTGAGACAGGGTCTCGCTAAGTTACACAGACTCCCTCTGGTCTCGAACTTGTGATCCTCCTGCCTCCACCTCCCGAGCTGCTGGGATTACAGGCATGGGAACCCAGCTATTTTTGAAAGACTAGATTGGGGCTGGGATTTAGCTCAGTTGGTAGAGCGCCGCTCTGCAGTCTCTGAGGTCCTAAGTTCGATTCCCAGCACCACAAAGAAAAAAAAAAAAAAAAAAACGAGAGAAGGATGTGGCAACCCGCTCCCGAGGTAATCCCAAAACAGCATTGAGTCAGCATTGTAAACCCTATAAGGGTCGCTATGAGTCGGACACGACTCTACAGCACCTAACAACAACAACATAATTTAGATTATTTTATTTCACTCTGTTAATTCAGGATTATTCCTTTATGAAACATGGCTACAAGATTGGTTCAGTCTGGGTCCTTGCCTGCAATACACCATCCCACTTATTTATTTCTCTTGTTGAATTTAATAACCAGACCCTCTCTCAACTCTGAGTCAGGACTATGCAGAGTGCTTGACTAAACACTGGCCTAGAGATTCTTAGAAAAGATCCTTTTAATTTCTCTGGATAGAGTCTTTCCACAGCTCAGTTTGGGTTGGTTTTCAGTAGTAGATAAAGTTAATAGGAGTTTAATGTGACTGTAAGTAGAAAGACACTGCCAAGATTAAGTTTTTCTTATATTTTAGGAAACTTTTCTAGAATTAGCTTTTAAAATTCGTTCTGTTCTCTTGTGCTGGCGATAGAACCCAGGGCGTTGGACAAGCCAGGCAAGTGCTCTCTACCGCTGAGCCATACCTGCAGCCCGCATGTCACCTATTTCTCTTTCTGTGCAGCTGGGGATTGAAGCCAGGGCTATACACATGCTAGGCAGGTCCTCTACCAACCGAGCGACATTCCCAGCCTCTGAGATTGCCAAAATTGTAGTTGGGTTAAAGCCAGTGGAACAGAACTTGGTTAATTAATTGAGAATCATATCTCAGTCTGTGTTCACCTTCAGTTTTTCACCTTTGTGCTTTGCTGTGGGGAAGTGTCAAGGTGGCGGTGGCGACCCATGTGGGTTAACTTTTTGTAGAAGGATCATCCAAGAACTCATAAAGTAGACAGGGGTAGGCGTGCGTGTCAAAATAGGGTACTCTTGTCTTTCTAGTAAATTGTTGTTGTTGTTAGGTGCTGTTGAGTTGGCATCCAACTCATAGCGACCCTCATAGGGTTTTCAATGGCTGATTGTTTTGGGATTGCCTTGGGAGCGGATTGCCAGGCCTTTCTCCCATTTTTGTGGTGCTGGGAATTGAACTTGTGACCTCAGACTGCAGCGCAGTGCGCTACCAACTGAGCTAAATTCCAGCCCCTTCTAGTAAATACTCAGCCCTTTATTTCTCATTTCTCTGATGGCATTTCACTTTAACTAAGTCGACTAAGTTTAGCAGCTGTTTAATTTCCCTCATGCAGAAAATAAATTTCAGCACCTTTTCCTGAGGCCCGCATGCCTCTCCATGAAGTGTTCATACAGGTAGTGATGAATGAACGCTTTGTCCTGTTTATTGGAGTGGAGCCATGGACCATATTCAATGTTCTTTCAAGGTGACGTGAAAGGCGTTTTATTGAGGGGAGAGTCTCAGGTGGTGATTTCCATTTGGGGCTAAGTGACCTTTTTTATAACCTGGAGGTATTTAGAACTCCACGATATCTCTATAGGTTGTAGAAACAAGTTTCCAATAAGGATTTGCAATTCATGCTGGAGTATAACTGTTGTCATTTTCAACTAATTTATAAACCCTCCTAAGAAAATGTGGGTGGGTAACTTTCCCTTCTCAGCAAAAAAAATGAGTCCCTAAGGCAGAAGGTGATGTGTATTCTCATGTTACTAAGGAATCACGTTTCAGGAGAGTAGGACCTGTTTTTCTTCTTGGTCACAGAGTGCAAATAACACGAGGCAGTTGGGCCTGGCAAATTAGAAGAAAAAGTCTTGACCCCTTTTTTTAATTTTTAGAAGTTATTGGTTAGTATGAGAGTTACGTTGTTTGGTGCTGTTGAATTGGGTGTGACTCGTAGTGACTGGGATTTAGCTCAGTGGGTAGAGCGCTGTGCTGCAGTCTCTGAGGACCCGAGTTCAATTCCCAGCACTGCAAAAATGGGAGAAGGGCCTGGCAATCCACTCCCAAGGCAATCCCGAAGCACTCAGCCATTGAAAACCCTATGAGGGTCGCTATGAGTCGGATACCGACTCGACGGCACCTAACAACAACAGGAACAACATAGTGACCCTATGTAGAACAGAACAATACCCAACGCTGCCATGTCCCGCACTGTGTCAGTGCTGCTCTGCTATTCATAGGGTTTTCAGTGGCTGATTGTTTCAGGAGTGGGTTTCCAGGTCCTTCTCCCTAGCCTGCAGCACTTGGTGTTCCCAGGCAGCCTCCCATCCAAGGACTAAACAGGGAGACCCTGCTTACCTTCCAAGATCAGGCAGATCGGATGCCAGAGGGCTATGGCTGCAGACTTGAGAGCTATAGTTTTTAAATATTTTGTAAAAAAAAAAAAATCTAAATACCACTTTTACTTATCACTACTTTAAATATGACGCTTTTCTTTTTCATAATAGACAGATGCACTGCCAGGAACATTTTAGTAATTACTCTTTCCCATTTGTCATGAGAGTGTTAAAATTGAAGGCACAGGTTACACAGTCACCAGGGCTCTTTAAACAGAGGGGCTTGAAGTTATTTTTCTCTGGCAAAAAACAAATAAAATAATTATTTTTCTCTGGCAGTACATATACTTATCCATCCATCCATCCATCCATCCATCCGTATATCCATCCATCCATCCATCCATCCATCCATCCATCCAGGACTTCCAGCTTCTGAAATCCTGATGGCTCTGTCATGAAGAAAGCATTGAACTGCTTTGTTCATTCCTTACAAATGTTCTTACGCTTGAGGGTTTATTTATTTGTTTGTTTTTAAACCCTGGAAGGTTTTGGTCTCTCTGAACAGATGATTTTTCCCAAGAGTATTAGACGCTGTTTTCCATTTAAAAGTGTGGGGCCACACTCCCCAATGTTGGAAGTGAGAGCCTTCCTGGGAGACGGAATTCAATTCTGATGGAATGAAAGTCTTGTCTGATCCTTCATCTTGGATTTTCTTCAGTAGCTTCTGGCTCTTCTTCCCCAAAACTGTAACTGGTGTTGCTGAGAAGCAACAAATTGTCAGAGTTAATTATGACTTTCTCTCTCTTGGCTATTTCTCTGCATTTCCTCCTGGAAAAGGGCAAGATTTTCGTTTAGAAAAATGCCCTACACCATGTGAACCCTCAGTTGATGGAAATGGGAGAAAGACAGGGATGTAGATTTTTCTATTAATGGAAAAGCCAAGGCTGGTTGTTTCTTCCCTTCCCCCAAGAAAACAAAACAAGATTTTCTTGTTGAGACAATCCTTCAGTGTCCCTGTTTTCTCTGGAGAACAGTTTCTGCTGATGAAATCAATGTCTGCAGTATTTCCTGTGCTTTCAAATCTGTTTCTTTAGAGTTACAACATTCACCTGTCATTGAATCTGCTAACAGGGCACATGCCAGAAAGAAAGCCACTTTTGCTGGGGTTGATTTCTTGCTGTTAAAACTTTACTAAGGCCCCCTTATGGGGCATGGATTTAGCCCAGTTGGTAGAGCACTGGTCTGTAGTCTCTGAGGTCCTGGGTTCAATTCCCAGCACCACAAAGTTGGGAGAAGGAAGTGGCGATCCACTCCCGAGGCAATCCCGAAACAATCAGCCATTGAAAACCCTGTGAGAGTTGCTATGAGTCGGACACAACTTCACGGCACCTAACAACAACAACGACAACAACAACAAGGCTCCCCTATAGGGCTGGGGTTTAGTTCAGATGGTAGAGTGACGCTCTGTGTTCTCTGAGGCCCTGCCTTGGATCCCCAGCACTGCAAAAACAGAAGGACGTGGAAGCCCCCTCCAGAAAGTCTAGAAAACTGTTGCTATGAGTCAGACCTGACTCAATGGCACCTAACAATAAGAGCCAGGCACCAGATCTCTCATAGCAAGACCATATTGGAGATTTCTAGCCCATCTACTGTTTAGACCCAGGCAGCTACAGAAAGCTCTGGCCTCACAGCCAGAACATGGTAGAAGCGCAAGGGCACCAACCAATCTGCCACCAAGCACACAGTGACCATTCTACCCACAGCCATGCTGCCATCTACTTGATAGGGTTGTGGTGACAATATTGTTGGGTGCTTCATGAAAAATCATGTAGTGCCCGGTATGTAATAGATGACAGCAAACTTTGGTTACCCTTATGTCTGGCGTGTGATGTTGTTGTTGTTAGGTGCCGTTGAGTTGGTGTCCGACTCGTAGCGACCCTGTTTACAACAGGAGAAACACTTGTCAGTGCTTCTCTGCTGTTCATAGGGTTTGCAATGGCGGATTGACTTTTGGGAGTGGGTTGTCCAGTCCTTCTCCCAAGCCTGCAGTATCTGGTGTTCCCAGGCTGTCTCCCATTCAAGGATTAACCAGGCCTGACCCTGCTTAGCTTCCGAGATCTGACAGGATCGGATGCCACAGGGCTACGGCTGCAGGCCTGGCATGTGATACGTGTTCCTAAACCGCTAAATGAAAAAATAATTTCCTGAGAGGATAATGAGAGCAATTACCTTCAAGTTGTAGTCCATCTATGACACAAGTGATGTGGTTGTCAGCATGCACCGGAAGGAGTGAACGGGCAACGCTGATTTGCTGAAGATGAAAATGAACCCACCAGGACCTGGGCTGGCTGCAGCGGAGGAGGAGGGCTGAGAGTGGCCAGGCTGTGTGTTTACGTGGTCTCGGGAGCCGTGTGCCTCTCTGCGCACACACAGCGGAAGTGCTCATGTGTGCATTTGGAAGTGGCGGCATCGTGCACAGATCCCAGCTGGGGCTTCTCACTGTGGAGGACCCGAAGCCCAAGGACAGGGCTGCAGTGGAGTTTCCTTTTCTGTGTATTGTTGGCCTCATTCGGTCTGGTTTTTTTCATATAACAACAACAAGAAAAGACCATCTGGCGTGTAGAAGGCAAAAATAATGGCAACGAAGAGGATGTGTTAAAATCATGCGAGCATCGCCCTGCTTTCAATTGCCCCTCGCTTTGGGGGCTGAGATTGAGAGTGGAGCAATCACGGAGCAATTCAGAAATGTTCTCTTAGGAAAACAATCTTCTGAGAGCTTCAGCCTATGGGAGTTTCAATGAGGACAGATCTTTCTCATCTCAGCATTCCTCGAAAGTGCACGTGCTTTTTATCTAGAAGGTTTATGCCATGTTTTAAGTATGAAGGGTTGAGAAGATGTTTCAGGGTTGACCTGGGTCCTTGCTGAAACAAAGTCCTAACAGAGCTGGCCTGCGGCTTTGGTCAGTGGCTTAGCACTCATTCAACAAACATTTCCCAAACTTGGGCCATATGTACAGCACGCGATGATTGTATGGGAGTAGATACAATTGTAATGCTCTATCCGCAATGCTTTTAAGAGTTTCTAAAAACGTATTCTCTTATTCTAATGAGGAATTTGAGAATCAAAGAGGTTAATGTTGTATAACTGGTAGGTCGAAGAGCTATAGCTACAGCTAACCCTATTTTATTTCCTTTCTCTTTGCTGTCTGAGACATGGTCTTTGCCTCTCAACCAAGCTAACATTTAACAGAAAAGATAATTTGGTTGACCCCAATGAACACTTATTGAGCATATTGTGTTGAAATACTTACCTTTAATTTGGGTCTCAAGGTAGCAGAAGTAATCCTATTTGTATTTTTATCTGTTTTGTTTGGGTTGCTTATTACAGTTTTAAAGAAGAAATTATGTGGGTAGTGGTTAATTTTTTTGCCTACCATCCCTAGTAGACTGTGGGCAGGGACTTTATCTTCCTTGTTGGCTCCAGCATCCCTAAAACAAATGGAGCATCTGTCAGAAAACAGGTCTTCAACAAAAGCTTGTTGAATGAGTGCTGTATAAAAGAAATGATCAGATACTATTTTGCTAATATATAAAGTCTGTAGTCGTACCACCCTGGCATCTAATCTTGTCTGATCCCGGAAGCTAAGCAGGGTTGGGCCTGGTTAGTCCTTGGATGGGGGACTGCCTGGAAATATCAGAGGCTGCAGGCTAGGGAAAAGGGCACAGCAGCCCACTCTCAAAACAATCAGCCATTGAAAACTATATGAATAGCAGAGAAGCACTGACAAAAGTGACAGGCATTGCACAGTGCTGGGTAGTGTTTATCTCTTGTTCATAGGGTCACTAGAGTCGGACTTGACTTAATGGCACCTAAGGACAACAACAAACAACAATATATGAAGTGTCATAGAACATGAAGTCTGTTGCAGGGAGAGGTGCTGTCAGGAGGAGGGAAACTTACAGAGAAGATGGGTTAAACTGCGACATGTAGGATTATTGTTGTTAGGTGCTATGGAGTTGTATAGGACTCACAGTGACCCTCACAGGGTTTTCAATGGCTGATTGTTTTTTGTTTGTTTGTTTGTTTGTTTTTCCAGGATTGCCTTGGGAGTGGATTTCCATGTCCTTCTTCCGTGCCTTGTAGGGTGGGTGGGAGTTAAAAGGTGAATGTAGTGAAAGGGGTTGGGATAGAGGGGAAGGCTGTTCTTATTCAGTGAGTTTTTATATAGAGAGAGTGATCCTGGGGGTTGAACCAGCTTGGCAAGCTCTCTGCCATTGAGCTACATCTCCAGTGAATAATAAGACCAAAACTGCATATGGGCAGAATGCAGGAGTGTCATTGTGGTTATTAGTTCTGCAGTACTGTGGGGTTTAATCCAAGGCCTCCTGTGTATGTGGCACGCGCTCTCCCACTGAGCTGCACCCTCACCCTCTTTTTAATTTTTATTTTGAGACAGTGTCTCCTTAAGTTGTGCAGGCTGCTTCTAGCCTTGAACTTGCTATTCTCCTCCCTCTGCCTCCCAAGTAGCTGGGATTACAAGTGTGCGTCATGGTGCCGGGCTAGAGGTATTATTTTTGACAGATGGAGTGGGTGACATTGAGTCTGAAGTGGTTACTAGGTGTCATATTTTGAAGCCCTTGATTGCTTAAGACATTTGGATTTTGTTCTTCCTGCTTTCACTAATTAAAAAAACCATCTTGTGATCTCTTTCTATGCCGGATGAATTGTATACATTACCGCGTTTAGCAAATAGGGTGGTTCCATAAGATATAGTGGTTGTTCCCCCTCTTATAGGCTTACTAAGTAACTTGCTCAATATTCTGCTCAAATAATGATGAATTCTGTTCTCCTTGGTAGGAGCAGAGGCTCACTGATACCAGACAGCCTAGTGTTTCCCTGTATGATTCTTGATACAATAGGAAAGGGGCCTGTGGGGCATGGTGGCACACACCTGTAATCCCAGCAACTCTGGAGGTGGAGGCAGGAGGATCACAAATTCGAGACCAGAGGGAGCCTGTGTAATTTAGCGAGACCTTGTCTCAGAAAAGTAAAAAGATGGGTTGAGGGTGCAGCTCAGTGGTATAGCATTTGCAAAAGCATGCAAGCATGAGGCCCTGAGTTCAACCCCCCAGTATCACACACACACACACACACACACACACACACACACACACACACACACACAAAGGGCCCAATGGTTGGCATATTGTAAGGTGCTCCAGGTTTTTCCCAGTCACAGATGTAATCAGTACTTTCCTTTAGGAGGTTGAGTCTGGTAATCATATGAATAGACTCTGTTAATGGGCTGGGATTTAGCTCAGTTGGTAGAGCACCACTCTGCAGTCTCTGAGGTCCCAGGTTTGATTCCCAGTGTTGCAAAATGGGAGAAGGATGTGGCAACCCACTACCAAGGCAATCCCAAAACAATCAGCCATCGAAAACCCTATGAGGGTCGCTATGAGTTGGACACAACTTGACAGCACCTAACAATAGCAACAAGACTCTGTTAATAAACATTTTTCTTTGGGCATGAATCGGTATTTTTGGTGTTGATGGTACGCCAGGCGCTGATGGAGGTGGTGGGCACCTACAGTTAAGAAAGAGTTCAGTGATGGATTGGGCTGGAGGGAGAGAGGTCATATAGGGAAGCAGGAAGGCCAGGTGAGAACGAGGGAGGATGTTAAAAGTTGCATGCACGAGAGAGAGAGGAAGTGGATAGAGGAGGTGGAGGTCTGAGTTTTGTTTCATGCTGGAGTAACCTAGAATCGTAATGGATGCCAGTGACAGAAACTGTGTCTCTGTGGTCGCTGGCGGGTGATGGGAATGTGACTCTGATTTTAACGCAGCCGTTTCTTGTCCTGGTGGTTGTGATGAATTGCATCACTTGGGTTTATGACTGATAGTATGAATGTTTCTGCTGACAACTCAGAGAAGAGGCAGAGATGGCAACAGAAAGGAACTGTTGCTCATATCTCGATCGATAAAGCGGCTCTGTGCGGTAAGAGCACATGGCCCGCATGTGGGGCTGGGAGCGAAGGCAGATTCTGTACCGAGAGCATGATCTGGGGATGGAACTGTATCCACGCCGAATGGCTTTCCATCTGGCTCCGGTTGTGCTTTTGAAACGATGCTCCGTGTTTCGTGGTGGTTCTGATAAATGTGTAACATGGGAATGTTGGAGGATTCGGCATTTTTATTTATACAAAGTGACACTGCCATGGGGTTTGGCAGGGTCAAATCCACCGGAGGGGTGACTGAATGCGGTCATCCCCACTTCTCCCGCCTCCCTCCGCTGAGTGTGAAGAAGCTGCCTTCAGTGGATCCTAAGTTAGGTGACTCAGCCAAGATGCACAGCTAGTTACTATGGCGACGGGACTGAGACAGGTCTTGAGAGGCATCTGATTGCTTTGAGCAGTTTGCTGCATGTCTTTTCCAAGCATTTCCTATTCCTTTGAAGGCATAGAGGAATATATAAAAACGTACAATTTTGTGAGTTTCATTCCACCTGTAACTATTCCACGATTTGCATTTTTCACTTGATTGTACTTCTTTGACTTTTTTTTTTTTTTT
>VMDO01009656.1:0-76079 GCA_007922755.1 Pedetes capensis
CTGGTAAAAGTTGCTTCCTGCTTTCTATATATTAGGTGGCTGTATTTACTGTGGGTGACCTATTTATGATATTTTAAAAGGTTTATGGCATATTTTTTGACCTCTGAGTGAAATTGTTATATAAATGTCACTTGTCATTATCATGGAAACATTCAGCTGTGTGGGGAAAAAAGGCTTTAAATATAGTCAAGTACTCCTACCTAGAACAAAATAATATAGTGCTTTGTTATGAAAAAGAACAGTTAGCTACAGGATCCTGGATCTTACTAAACATGTACTTGTTGGTCATTGTGTTAAACTGGCCTATGTGTTTAAAAGTTCTGTTCACTCTTCCATGCTGACAGGACAGGATCATGCTGAGTTATAGTTGCTACAATCAGCTGGCTGGGGTTTCTTTGCTCTACCTAGTAGGTGAGGGTCTGCAGGGGTGCCACTGTGGTGTCCAATCCCATCAGATCTCAGAAGCTAAGCAGGGTCGGTCCTGGTTAGTCCTTGGATGGGAGACCACCTGGGAACACCAGGTGCTGTAGGCTTGGGAGACGGACCTGGCAACCCACTCCCAAAAATCAATCAGCCATTGAAAACCCTATGAACAGCAGAGAAGCACCACAAGAGTGTTTTGTCTGTTGTAGGTAGGATTGCTGTGAGTTAGACACCGACTCCACTGCACCTAATGACAACAACAAGAGTAGGTAAGGAGATGCTCTTCCGGTGCTAGCAGTCCCAGGCCCTTGCATGTCCCCGGCCTGAAAGCTTGACTGGCAGACCTAGAGGCTTACACCTCCAAGATCTGAAAGCAAGGGGCCTATGGCTTCAGGCTTTAGAAGCCAGAGACTTATGGTTCTAGGCCCTCAGATTTGAGGCCAATCCCTGTGAGCTTTCACTGCCAGTGGTCCTGGCACTGGGCAGACATTGTAAACCTTGGTTTGTAGCTACAGTGGGCAGGGGCAGCAGACAGCAGCAAGTAGGAGCAGGCAGTGCCTGCTAGCGTTACATCTCATGACAGCTTGGTGCTGGTACCCTCTGCCCTACAGCAGCTGGCGATACAGTTTGGGTCTAGGATGTTGGTCTTAAAGGTCCTTGGCCCTGAAGGCTTGACAACTCCCTGGAACTCATCCGCTGAGCAGAGCCCATAATTTCTCATCTTCAGTTCTTGACAGCCCTCATTGTCTCTGTCACTGCCCATCATTTTGGCCCCAGCCACTCTGTGAAGCTCTTCAGCTGCTCTGTCATCATTACTGCTGCTGTTGACTCTTGCATGAGCACTGCTTGCCTCCCCACTGTTGCTACTTCTATCATTCTCTCTCTGTGTTCCCAGCTCAGCCCATTCTACTCATGGTAAAGATCAAAAGTGGGCAAGAAAACTACCACTTGAGAGAAGCTTTTATTGAACCTAATATTGCAACATCAGGGAATGGAACAGGAGGTACTTTCCAGCTGGGTCAAAAAAAAAAAAAAAAAAAAAAAAAAAAAAAAAAAAAAAAAAAAAAAAAAAAAAAAAAAAAAAAAAAAAAAAAAAAAAAAAAAAAGAACCAAACAGCCTTCTTATATAGCCAGAAAGTGGACATGGCAAGGGTGAGTGCACTGATCATGACTGACATGCATGCAAATAAAGGATTGTGTTTGCACCAATCCCAGCACAGGTCCTCATGCAAATGAGGGACTCTGTTTGCACCAATCATAGCCCTTCTACTGGGCTAGTAGGGTATGTGCTCCCTTTCTGGCCAGGGTGAAAATGGCTACAGGGTCATCTAGAGTTCTCTGAGGCTAGTGATAGCAAAAAGTCTGGGGCAAGGATTTTGAAACAGTCATGGCTGGGACGGTGCCTTTTAGAGCCAGAGTTGGGCTTTGACAGCAAGCAGAGGTAGCTGCTGTGTAGCTTCCTCAAGGTGTATGCGGAGCGTTCAGAGCACTTGGTGCTGGTGTAAGGGCAGTCTGACTGGCTTCTTGCTGATAATCCTTCACACAAGGCAGCTTGGGCACTTGGGAAGGGTCTAATGTCTCGATTAGCAAGTCAAAGTGTCCCAGTCTCCAACATCTTTAGCTTATTTATAGGAGAAATAAACATTGCAAGAGGTGCTTACAATAAAGACGTCAGAAACAGTGACTTAGCAGTGTTTCACAGTGCTTTACTGATGGTAACTCCCACTCCAGTGCTCTCTCTAAACTGTCTCATAGTTGTCTCTCAAAATGGCCATGGAAGGGGCAGGGGCATAGTTCAGTGTTAGAACACTTGCCTGGCAGGCTCAAGGACTCGAGTTCCATCTCCAGCCCTGCAAGAAATGCAGCTGCAGTCTGTTGCTTCATGCAGTTAGCCAATAACAACAATCTCATTGAGCAATAAGAACATTATAACAGATTATACAGGAAGAGCATCGCATTTACAGACAAGGAGGTAGAGAGCTGTACGTGGTCCTTCTGTCTGCAAAGAGGCTTAAAACTATGCCAAGAGGAAAGTAAAGGGTCACAAATTTGTGCCTGTGCTGTTTGAGCTCCCCTTCCTTTGTACTCTTAAGGCTTTTGGTGGCTGGAAGAAAAACTCACATTTGTCCTAAGCTCATAAAAATAATTCTCAAATACTCCATCATAGCTTAGTTTTGATTATTATTGTGCTATGTATAGAAACAAGCCCTGCAGCTGTAGCCCTGTGGCATCCAATCCCGTCAGATCTTGGAAGCTAAGCGGAGTAGGGCCTGGTTAGTACTTGGATGGGAGACCGCCTGGGAACACCAGGGGATATAGACTTGGGAAAAGGATCCAGCAACCTACTACCCTCCACCAAAAAAAAAAAAAAAAAAAAAAAAAAAATCCGCCATTAAAAACCCTGTGAACAGCAGAGAAGCACTGGCAATGGTGTTTCACCTGTTGTACACAGGGTTGCTATGAGTCGGATACCGACTCGATGACACCTAACAACAACAACAACATCTATAGAAAGGTAAGTGACAATTTGACGAAAATGCTTGCTGGAGGGAATGGAGGAGAAAAAGGATTATTCTGATTTCTGCTTGTTTTATTTTTTCTTCCCATCTCAATCTTTTTCTCTTTTTTTTCTTTTTCTTTTTCTTTCCTTTTTTTTCTTTTCTTTCTTTCTTTCTTTCTTTTTTTATTTTTGAGACAAGGTCTCACTCTGTAGCCCAGGCTGGCCTAGAACTTGCTGCGTAGGTCAGGCTGGTCTCAAACTCCCGTTGATCCTCCTGCCTCAGCCTCCCGAGTGCTGGGATTACAGGCGTGTGCCATGCCCGGCTCTATCAGTCTTTTCCTCCCTTATCGTGATGGATACATTTCTTTCTGTATTAGGTCATCAGATGGCATTGCCAGACATGGAAAATGACTACTGTTGTATTCCCACTATAGGGAATACACTGTAGGGACACTAGAGAAATTTATCTTTCCAAGGACCCATTAAATATTCTTTGGTGGCCCCGCCTGAGCACTTATCATGCCATTTTTTGTAGTGCTAAAGATATGGAGCCTGCAGATGTAGCACCCTGGCATCCAATCCCATCAGTTCTCAGAAGCTAAGCAGGGTTGGGCCTGCTTAGTGCTTGGATGGGAAACTGTCTGGAAATATTCAGTACTGTAGGCTTGGGGCCTGCAGTGGTAGCCCTGTGGCATCCGATCCCGTCAGATCTCGGAAGCTAAGCAGGGTCAGGCCTGGTTAGTACCTGGATGGGAGACCGCCTGGGAACAACAGAAGCTGTAGGCTTGGGAGAAGGACCTGGCAACCCCCTCCCAAAAATCAATCTGCCATTGAAAACCCTATGAACAGCAGAGAAGCACTGACAATAGTGTTTCCCTTGTTGTACAGAGGGTCGCTATGAGTCGGATACCGACTCGATGGCACCTAACAACAACAACAACAGTAGGCTTGGGAGAAGGACCTGGCAGCCCACCCCTGAAACAATCAGGGATTAAAACCCCTATAAGTAGCAGAGAAGCACTGACATCATGGCAGGCATGCTATAGTGTCAGGGAGTGTTTCATTCTGTTGTATACAGCGTGGGTATGAATCAGACCCAACTCCACGGCATCTAACAACAACAAAGGATATAATGTCCAACAAAGCAGACATTAGCCATCTGTGTTTCTTTCATTTTAAGTTAAATTAAATAAAACTAAAAAATCGATTTCCCACTTGCATTAGCTACATTTCAAGTGCCTACTAGCCACATGGGTCAGTGGCCACATACAGAATACATTCATTATCACAGACAACTCTTTATGGAAGGGAACTGCAGGGAAGGGTGCTGATGGGTTGCTTGGGAAGAGTTAGAAGGTAGACGTGTTGAGACGGCCATCCAGCCATCTAGGGAGAGGACTCTGTAGTCAGCACTGATGTTTTCCTATCCAGCAGCTCTGTTTGAGGAGCTAGCTTCCTTCTTCCCCAGTTCACCAATTTGGGTCCCACGGAACTGATATATTGTCCCATGACTCTGCCATCACGGCCCTGTAGGATTGGTTCAAGGGTCTGTGCCTGACCCAAACTGGGCTAATTTTAGTGTCTGGCCTGCTGATTGATCTGGATCGGTGTAGCTTGTTGAAGTAGAGACAATGACACCCCAACTTTTTTAGGATTTATGGTCTTGCAGCACAGGAAGTTGGCAGAACCTATGTATTATGAAACTTGGAATCTCTCAAGGGTCCTGTTTTTCTGTCACAGCGAGAAAGTCAGACTGTAGTGACGTGGCAAAGTGAAGCCAACAGGCAGAGAGAGAGGCGGAAAGTGTAATGGTAGCATTTGGGGTCTGAAGCCTAGCTGGTACTGACGCGCAGCTTTATTTCTGTATTTGTGTACTTATAATTAACTTTCTATTTTCCTTAAACTAGTTCAAGGAGAGTTGCTCTCACTCACAATTGAAAGAGTATAAATAATGCACAATTAATTGGAGTCAGAGCATCTTATTAGAAGGTATGGGTTCAGAGCGGCAAGTATAATTCAAGTTCATAACAACATAAACAAAATAAATCATTTACATCCATGATAAAGCTAGTTATTTATATTTCTTTTCAACAGGAAATGATTTCTAAATACACAAAGCAGCAACATTATTTTATAAAGATGATTTGCTGTCTTTTGTTTCACTTCACGAGGCGTGGAAAGAAGAAAAAGTTATCAGAATAACTGATATTATAGCTGTTTCCATGGTATTATGATTCATGAAAGAAAAGATGATGAGTGGTTTTAACTTGGTTTTTCACGGGCCTTTTTATTCAGGCACCTATATTCAGAAGAGGCTAGAGTTTAGGTCAGTTGGTAGTGTACTGCTCTGCATTCTCTGAGGCCCTGGGTTCAATCCCTAGCACCACAAAAAAGGGAGAAGGACCTGGCAGCCCACTCCTGAAAAACAATCCTGAAATAATCGGTCATCAAAAACCCCATGGGGCTCACTATACCTGACTCAATGGCACCTAAGAGCATTTTCTGATAGTTGTAACTGCTAAAAAGCTTAGGTTAATACCATCTTCCTGACTCCTTACTATGTTGTTGTTGTTAGGTGCCGTCAAGTCGGTATCCGACTCATAGCGACCCTCATAGGGTTTTCAATGGCTGACTGTGGATTGCCTTGGGAGTGGATTGCCAGGCCCTTCTCCCATTTTTGCGGTGTTGGGAATTGAACGCGGGGCCTCAGAGACTGCAGCGCAGCGCTCTACCCACTGAGCTAAATTCCAGCCCGACTCCTTACTATAACCCTTAGTAATATAGTTTAATATCTGTTAAATTTTCCTGAACATATTTTTTGTGTTGATGTGTTAAGTCTTCATTTATGTATATGCCGCTATGAATTGCTGCTGCTGTTGTTGTTGTTGTTAGGTGCCGTGGAGTCGGTATCCGACTCATAGCGACCCTCATAGGGTTTTCAATGGCTGAATGTGGATTGCCTTGGGAGTGGATTGCCAGGCCCTTCTCCCATTTTTGCGGTGCTGGGAATTGAACTCTGGGCCTCAGAGACTGCAGCACAGCGCTCTACCCACTGAGCCAAATCCCAGCCCCCATGAATTGCTAGATAGTACTTGTTTTCATTCTTTAAGATACTTTGGCCTTTTTTGATGGAATAATTTAAATTATACAAAGAAAACTTCTAGCTTTACAAAAGGGGGTTCTTTCTTCTTTTCCTTCTTTTCTTTTCTCTCCTTTCATTCCTTTTTTTTTTTGGCAGTACTTGGGGGTTAAACCCAAGGCCTGGCACATACTTTGCAAGTGCCTTACCACAAGACTGCACCTCCAGCTCATTTTTAATTTTTTAATTTTGAGACAGGGTCTTGCTAAGTTATGCAGGCTGCCTCTGGTCTCGAGCTTGTGACCCTCCTACCTCAGCCTCCTGAGCCGCTGGAATGAAAGGTGTCAGCCACCATGCCGACCAAGGGTTGTTTCTTAAAAGTACATTGGGAACTTTTCTAACTGGGAACAAGCTTTCCCATCAAAATGATATTGCTATCAATGGTGGACAGTTACTTAGTTCAGCACCTATAAATTACTTAACAAGTATAGCTGACATTACATTCCACTTTCCCTTTGTGTTAGCTTCCCACATGATCCATCTTCAGTGCTTAATTTTTCCAATGCTGTTTCTGTCATATCACTGTGATTATACTTGGTGGCTCTCCTGGATATCATACTATCATTTCAAATAATATTTCAATGATAAACTGGTTTGAAACTTAAAATACCAAAGCCATTTCCATTTTGTAGTCCCAAGAACAGAAATTACTTTGACTTCTCTTATTCTTCTTTTCCGATCTCAGTTCCTAACTATCTCCACCACACAGAATGGGGAAAGTTAGGTCATTACTTGAGTTGCATGTTTGGAAATAATTCATTGTAAAGCAGAATAGAGAATCAAACATGAAAAAGCTCTTGAACATCTCCTAGTGCCTAGAAGTGCAATGTCTGACGGTAGTTTGGAGGTATAACGTCAAGATTAGAAACAATTTGGGGCATTAAGCAGGATGTGTATTAAACAAAATGTAGAACTTTTAATTGTAAATGTTACTCTCCAAAATTACAATTATTGAACCCATAACATACTTTAGAATTAAGACTATGTTATATAAAGAAGCTAAATAAAAAAGCTAATTGTAAGTGGCTGCTGTCATAGCTCACTTTCTATTGCTTTTGCCAATACCCAGCTGAGAGTGGGTAATTTATAAAGAAAAGAGTTTTAACTGGAAAGTATAAGATTGAGCAGTTACACCTGGCGGGGGAATCATGCTCTGGCCTAACATGGTGGATGGCATCTCATGGTGGGAGCCTGTGTGAGCAGCCAGGTGGGGCACAGGGAAGAGAAGGAGGGGGCAGAGATCACTCCCTTTATAACTACCCGCTCTTGTAATAATTCGTGATAACTAACTCAAGCTGGGGGCTGGGATTTAGCTCAGTTGGTAGAGCGCTGCGCTGCAGTCTCTGAGGTCCCGAGTTCAATTCCCAGCACCGCAAAAATGGGAGAAGGACGTGGCAATCCACACCCAAGGCAATCCCAAAACAGTCAGCCATTGAAAACCCTATGAGGGTCGCTATGAGTCGGATACCGACTGACGGCACCTAACAACAACAACAACAACTCAGCCTGGTACTGAGGCAGAACAGAAAGATAGGGAAATTTGGGGGACATGGGAAGGGAAAGAGCTTTCACCCCAGAATCTGCTTCAAGTCCCACCAGCTGAGAAGGAAGAGCTTTGACACAACTACCAAAAAAACTGCTGTGAAGACTGCCTGCATAGAGACGTGATTTTGGGGAGACATTTTAAACAACGGAAATGATAAAATAGTAAGCAGCCAGGCTTGGAGTCAAAAATCTAGGTAACCTTTGAGTTGGACGTGGTTTTCCCCTCTGTAATTCTCTGCTCACTTGAGACACGCCCAGGGGACTCTCTTGTGACTTTTCTCTTAAACCTAAACAATGAATTTAACTCAGTTGGTAGAGCGCCACTCTGCAGTCTCTGAGGTCCTGTGTTCCATTCCCAGCAGCACAAAATGGGAGAAGGATGTGGCAATCCACTCCTGAAGCAATCCCGAAACAATCAGCCATTGAAAACCCTATGAAGGTCGCTGTGAGTTGGACACGATTCCATGGCACCTAACAACAAACAATGAAACTTCTTTTGATCTTATTGGCACCTCTGTAGCCCATGACAGGGGACTTTCTAGGTGCTTGAGGCTCACATCATGCTGAGTGCCCAGGGCTGGGCACCCAGGGCTGACATCACAAGGGGCTTGTCCTAGGTTAAACAAACAACCAAACAAACTGGAGAGAACCTGTGCCCAGAGGTCTTTTCTTTTTGGCCTTCTTGGGAAGCCTATGTCTGTGTCTTGAATGCCTCTCTCTCTCTCTCTCTCTCTCTCTCTCTCTCTCTCTCTCTTTGAGGGCCCATAGGTATTCTAAAGTGTGGACTTAATAAACTCCACAGCTTTGTTTCATTCTTGTTGACTTCTCCTAAAACGCTTTTCTGTGATGAAACCAAACACCCGGCTTAACCTGAGCAGTGGACCCAACTAGGAGACCTGCTCAGGCTAGAAGCCCACACTGATCTGTACCTCTCTGTAGGGCACTGCCTAGAGAGGCAGTTCGCCCCGGGGCCTATCTAGGCCCACTTGGAGGTCTGAGGCTTGTTCCTCAGGCAATAACCTTTGCCCTACATCCAGGAACTCCTGGGCTTCCAGGTACCCAAGATGGCACTGGCAGCCAACTCCTCTCTTCAGACCCCTTGGCACCTTATTGGCTGTTTCCAAACCACCAAACGTCTCCCGATTGGACCGTTCAGGAACCACCCCCAATTGGTCATTTTTAACTAACCCAAATTTGCATATCTCCCCTGATTGGCCAAGGCCCATATGGAGTGGCAATCTCTGATTGGTCCCTGGCTAGTCCCTGAAGGGGATATAAGGGCAGTGCACAGAGCAGTTAGGGGCCATTCCACCGACCGAGACAGATGAAGCAATAAAGAGGTGTTTGAACTGAGCACTTGGAGTCAGCATCTTCACTAGAAGAAAGAAGCAAGGAGCCGCCGTGGGCATAGACCTCTGAGCTGTTCCCAGGTACTGGCGGAGTAGCGTGGGCATAAGTCTCCTTTCCAGAGGACGTGGTTCTCTAGCTCGGCTCAGCTCCCCCTCACCAGGTGGTGGGTCTTCAGTGGCTGATTTCCGCTCCAGAGCAAGTCCAGCAGCAGGGCGATGCCCCACACCTCTGTGCTGTGCCTCCTGTGGCAGTAGGAACTACATTAATGCCTTTAAGAAGGCTCTACTTTCCTGGCCAAACACCTTTTAAAGGCCCCACCACCTCTCAAATACTGTTCTACAGGCAGTTAAATCTCAGTGTGACTTTCTTGGGGACCAACCACATCCAAACAATAGCAGTGGCTAAGTAAACTCAGAGGCTATATGAAATGTTGGCAAGTTGAGGTAATCCATACAGTATTTTTCAACATTAACTTCATAGAAATTTTCCAATTAGTATTTGGTGAGTATAATTATTTGGTTTTGTTTTTTAAGGCAATGTTGGTAGGGGAAATTATGCATTTTAATACAGGGGAAAATGTCATCAATACTGAATAGCCTTGGATTAAGTTCAAAGATTTGACAAGTTTGGAGCTCAAGTTTACTAGACAGACAGACACACACACACACACACACACACGCACATTTTCTGGGTATACTATAGTGATATCAGCCTGGGTTATGAAAGCTCACATAACTTGGTCATGTCTGGAGTTACTTGTGTAATCAGTGATGAAATGATGATTAAGTTTTTCTGGCTTTCAATATGAAATTCTTAAACTGGCTGAACAGTTGGATTACCCAGCCAGCCAGAAGCCACAAACTCAGAACCGTGGTTTCCACAGTTTAAATCAATGTCTTGGAGTTCAAGACTGTTTGAAGCAAGGACATCTGGGGAAATGTCACTAATTAATTGTACCCGAATCCCACAGATATCCACCATATGTGGGGTGAACCCCCCCTCCACAACTTTCTAAAACTATAGGCATTTTTGTGTTTTCTGGGAAGAACACATGTTAGATCCTTCAGTAACAATTCTCGTTTGTAGCCAGCTTTTAGGGCGGTGCCTGGTTCAACATACATTCACGGAACTAATAAAAATGGTAAAGAATTGAATGTCTATTGAACATAACTGTGACTGTGGGAGAGTTATATAAAAACAATGAAAGACAGCTTCTGCTCTAGATTGCAGTCCACCCTCACTTACATAAGCCCAAAATGTTTTCATCTTTATGTCAGTCCCTACCATAGCTCTGTTGTGTTGTAGTTATGTGCCACGGAGTCAGGGCCAACTCCTAGAGACCCTATGCACGACAGAAACCCTCCCTGACACTGTGCCCTGCCCGGCGCTGTCAGTGCTTCTCCGCTACTCATAGGGTTTTCAATGGCTGATTGCTTGGGGATGGTTTCAGGGGTGGGCTGCCAGGTCCTTCTCCCATGCACTGCTGTAGGAGTTCGCATTTTCTTCACCTTGAAGAATCACTACCTTCCTAGTCCTTCACGTGGCTGATGCCCTGGATTGTCCAGGCCATTGAAATACGAAATAAAGTTGGAAGTTAGGCAGGCGGCTGAGCGGGTGAAGTCGCCACGTAAAATTAAGCGCCCAATTGTTGCTGTGCTTGGGTGTCGGCCTGCGGTGCTCATGAGGCTCACGTTTTGCAAACCCCAAACACCTGCGTGGCCCGCGCGCTCAGGCCCCTGTGCGGACCCTGCTGGGGCGTCGTCTCCCCTCTGTAGTTCTGTGCTTATTTGAGACTTGCGCAGGGGTCTATTTTGTCACTTTTAAAACCCACACAATGAATCCAGCTCAGCTGCTAGGGCGCCGCTCCGCAGTCTCGGAGGTCCCGCGCTCCCGTTCCAGCGCCCGCGGTGTAGCCGAACCCCAGCTCCTACTGCCGGGTGGGCGCCGGGCGGCTCGGGAGCGCGCGGAGCAGGGCTGAGCGGGGCCGGGCGCGGTGCGCTCGCGCGTGCGCGGGAGGGCGGAGGAGCGCGGGCCCCGGTGTCCCCGTCCCTGTCCCCGGCTTGCGGGGCCGCCTCGCTGTCCACACTCACGGGGTCGGCGGCGAGGCCCGAGCCAGCTCGGCCGCCGCGATCGATCGGAGGCCGTGAGCTCGGCACCTCCGCACCTGCCGACCCCGCGTCACGTGGGCGGCCGCGCTTCCGCCGCCTCGGCCCGCGCCCCGCACCCTGCGCCCCGCACGAGCGGCGCGGCCCATGGCGAGCGCGTCATGGCGATCGAAGGTGAGCGGGGCCACACAGCGCCCGGGGGGCCGGGGGCGCGGGCCAAGGTGCGGGGTGCGGGGCGCCGGGTGCGGGGCTTGGCTGCGCCCTGCTGATCGCGCGGGCGCCTGGAGGAGCCAGGATCGCGGGGCTCCCACTGCGCCCCGACCAGTGCCTCCGCCTGACCGGCCTCCTCCTCCGGGGCGCCCGCCTCCCTGCAGACCTGGCCTCGCCCAGCCTCGCCCCGCCCGGTCTCCGTCTGGGTCAGAGGCTGCGCTGCGCCCCGCTGTCTCCTCTCTGCCGTGGGGCGGGACCAGGACTTTTTGGGGGAGGCTGATGTCCTGGCCTCTGGTGGGAGGTTGGTGTTCTGGCCTCCAGTGGGTTTGCTTCCCCTCCACACTCAGACCTGGTGTTGTCAGTGGGAGGCCAGCGGCCCGCAGGCACCAGCCTTCCGAGGCCAGCCGCACTGGCTTTTCCAAAAAGTACCTTGGTTAAGAGTTCAGTTCCAGGTAAGGTAAGCGAAACTAACCTATGTTTTTTCTCTTGCTCCAAAAACATGGGACTCGAATGCATCGTCTGTATTTTGATTTGTTTTGAAGGAGGACGTTATGAAAATTTATGTCATCAAAGTCTAGGGCGTCTCCTAACCCACTGTCTCACTGTTAGATTAAGTAATGCAAGTGATCTGGAAAATTTCTTTATAGATGTGTGTGAGTGTGTGTGTATTTTCACCTAGACAGATGTGCAAGGGACCTGTGGCTGTGTCCTTATCTGTCTCTATTGACTGTGTGTTGTTCCTAAGTAAAACTTTCCACAGGGCTTCTCATTAGGTGACCAGTGTCTGGGAACATACATATCGTGGGACTTCTTTATGTCTGATCCTGGAAATCACCGAATTGGTTAAGCTGTGTGTATGTTCAATCTCATTTAAGAGATGACCTGCTTATTCTAGGCAGGACACATTCAGCCCAAGCTAAGCGGATGGGGAGTAAATCCCCTGAGGATCTTTGATATGCCTGTTCTCCCTAGCAGAACTTTCAACCTCTCTTCCTCACTGCCCATTTTGCTAGTGGAGGCTGCGGCAGCGCCCCGGAAAAAGCAGAAAACCAAATCCGCTGATTTATGTTGGGGATTTTATTTCGTCAACCCGCAATTCGCGGTAGAATTTCTTCTGGTAAGGTGAAAAGGTTTATACAGAATGTGAGGAAGGATTACCTACATAACATTCAGATGTGGTCCTATGACTTGTAATTTGTTAAAATATTTTCCAGTTTTCCTTCCCCCCCCCCCTTTGATTGTCTGTTCTTTTCCTCTGGCTGTTAAATGTGATTGCAACTGATTCCTTTCTGAAGTCAACAGATGGCATTTTGTTCTGACTACCACTTGTATATTTAAAGAACAAAGTTTTTGTAATCTCAGCAACCAGGGAGGCTGAGGCAGGAGGATCACAAATTTGAGGCCAGAGGCAGCCTGTACAATTTAGCAAGACCCTGTCTCAAAATCAAAAATAAAAAAATGGAGGCTGAGGGTACAGCTCAGTGGTAGAGCACTTTCCTAGTTTGCATGAGGTCCTAGACTCAACCCCCTTGTTGTTGTTGTTAGGTGCCATTGAGTTGGTGTCAGACTTGTAGCAACCCTACATACAACAGGCGAAACACTATTGTCAGTGCTTCTCTGCTGTTCATAGAGTTTTCAATGGTGGATTGATTTTTTGGGAGTGGGTTGCCACTTTCTTCTCCCCAGGCTCAACCCCCTAGCACTGCAAAAAACAAAACAAAACAAAAACAAACAGAACCCCAAGATTTTTTAATTCTTCACATTCTAGAGATTCTCCTGTGGTTTTCTTTCTTTCTTTTTTGGTGCTAGAGATTGAACCCACAGCCTGGTGCATGCTAGGCACTAGCTCTACCACTGAGCTACAGCCTCTTCTGTGTTTGACATGTTGTTGTTGTTAGGTGCCGTCCAGTCATGTCTGACTCATAGCGACCCTCATAGGGTTTTCAATGACAGATTGTTTCGGGATTGCCTTGGGAGTGTGCTGCCAAGTCCTTCTCCCATTTTTATGGTTCTGGGAATTGAACTCGGGCCCTCAGAGACTGCAGAGCGGCACTCTACCAACTGAGCTAAATCCCAGCCCTGTGTTTGACTTACTCTCATAAATATTTTTATGGTGAAGCATTTAAGGCTTTATGATATAAAGATCAACAATTATGTGTTTTCTAGTTTGGTAGAGAAACTGGAGTTAACACATTTCAAAAAAAGATGTCAGGTCAAGTTTTTCTAATCATGTTTCTTATCCCTTACTAAAGCAGATTATTTTTATTAGTAGTGTTTTTTAGTTAGTAGCATGGCACAGTGTTAGGGAGTGTTTCCTTCTGTTGTACATAGGGTCACTGTGAGTTGGACCTGACTCGATGGCACCTAACAACAACAATAACATATAAGCAAATGGATTTCATTGTGACATTTCCATACGTGCATCTCATTGTCCATTGCTCTTGTTCACCTCCCCCATTGCCGTCATGACCCCCCTCCAGCTGACGCCCCAAGTGATGCTCCCCTTTCTGCTTGCACGTCTTGTGTGTGTGTTTGTATGTATGTGTACATGTATGTATGTGTACATGTATGTATGTGTACATGTATGTATGTGTATATGTATGTATGTATATATTTTACATCCAGAGTCGGCCTTTGAGAGCAAAACATGTCTTTATTTTCCTTTCTTCCCATTATCCTTTCTTACTGCCCTTTCCTCCCTCTTTATTCTCCTTTCTGCGTCTACGCGTAGTCACCCTTCTGCTCTCATGACATATTAAAATCTTGAATATATATTTTGAAATCTGACATCCACATGTGAGAGAAAACTGTGTTGGGCTTGTTTGTTGTTGGGTGCTGTGGAGTTGGGTCCTACTCGTAGCAACCCTATGTACAACAGAATGAAACACTCTGCAACACTGTGCCATGCCCAGCGCTATGTCAGTGCTTCTCTGCTACTCATAAGGTATCACATTTTTGGATTGTTTTGGGAGTGGATTGCCAGGTCCTTCTCCCATTTTTGTGGTGCTTAGGGATCAAACCCAGGATCTCCGAGAGTACAGAGCAGTGCTCTACCAACTGAGCTAAAACCCAGGCTTATTTCACTTGCAATTATGATCTCTGGTTCCATCCATTTTCCAGCAAATTCAATCCTTCTTTATGGCTGAATAAAACTCTATGGCGTATGTATGCTGCATTTTCTTTGTCCATTCATCTGTTGATGGACACCTAGGTTGATTCCATATCTTGGCTGTTGTGAATAGCCCTGCAGTACACATGGATGAGCAGGTATCTCTATGGTATGTTGACTTATATTCCTTTGGATATATACCCAGGAGTGGTATGGCTGGGTCATATGGTAGTTGCAGGAGAAGGATGTGGAAGTCCACTCCCAAAGAAATCCCGAAATAATCAGCCATTGAAAACCCTATGAGGGTCACTATGAGTCAGACCCAACTTGGCAGTACCTAACAACAACAATATGATAGTTCTAGTTTTAGTTTTTTAAGGAACCTCCTTGCTGATTTCCGTAGTGGCTGTGCTAACTTATATTCCCGCCAGCAGTGTGTGGGGATTCCTTTCTGCCCACATCCTCACCAGCATTTATTATTCTCTTTGGTTGATTGCAGCCATTCTGACTGGAATGAGATGATACTTTAATGTAGTTTTGATTTGCATTTCCCTGCTGGCTAAGGGTGTGGAACACTTTTTCATGTGATGGCTGGCCATTTGTGGTTCTTCTTTTGAAGACTGTTCAATTCATTTGCCTATTTTTTTATTGAATAATTTGCTTCTTTTGGTGTTTAAAATTTTGAGCTCTTTATATATTATTGATATTAATCCCCTGTCTGATATCTATATCTATATCTATATATCTGGCAGAGATTTTCCCCCATTCTGTGGGCTGTCTCTTTGCTCTGTTAACTGTCTCCCTCGATATGCAGAAGCTCTTTAATTTCGTGCAATCCCATTTGTCAATTCTTAAAGCACATTCTTTTATACGTACTATCTTCAGGCTGTGGTATAACATATACTGAGCTCTAGGTGAAGACTCTGTACAAGGGATAGCTTAGAACTTTAGGGACCCCAGAGGATATTGCATCCAATATTTTCCTCAGTGAAGTAGTTTTTAAAATATTCAGTTGTTTCCTTCACCTCTTAATTCAATAGACATTTGTTAAATCCTAGATGTACGAGATTGTGTGGTGCCATAAAGGTGGATAAGAGCACAGCCTTCCCTCAGCAAGGTCACTGTACCAGTGGAGGCAGATGATAATCTTAAACACACAGGCAGAGATTATTGTGAACACCAGGCGATGGAGGTGCTTGCTTTGTATAAAGACATCCAGTGATGAAGACACTGATTTTGTAGCAGTCATTTTTATGCTACTAAGGTCTTTGTAGTAGGCCTGAAGTCGTGTATTTGACCCAAGGTCAGCCATTCAGGAACTTCTATCAGCCTATCCTAGTTCTACTTTATGGGTGGTGGTGGGGCTAGGTGCCATCAAGTCATGTCCAACTCACAGTGACCCTCATAGGGTTTTCAGTGGCTGATTGTTTTGGGATTGCCTTGGGAGTAGATTGCCAGGCCCGTCTCCCATTTTTGCAGTGCTGGGAATCGAACTCAGGACCTCAGAGACTACAGAGCATCACTCTACCAACTGAGCTAAATCCCAGCCCTCTACTTTGTATAGTAATGATTAAAGCCCACTAATCTCTGTGTGCCTGCAGCCATACCACTGTGGTGTCTGATCCTGTCAGATCTCAAAAGCTAAGCAGGCCTCCAGCCGTACCATGGTGGCATCCGATCCAATCAGCTCTTGGAAGCTAAGCAGGGTTGGGCCTGGTTAGTCCTTGGCTGGGAGACCTCCTGGGAACACCAGGTGCTGTAGGCTTGGGAGAAGGACCCGGCAAGCCACTCCCCAGAACAAATCAGCCATTGAAAACCCTATGAACAGCAGAGAAGCACTGTCACAAAGTAGAGTCAAAGTAGAGTCGACCTTAATGACGGGAATGAAGTAAAGCCTTTGGGGCTTCCTTTTGCTGATATAGCACGACTCAAAATGAGAAGAAACACTGTGACTGCAGCCACATGCTCAAACATGTAAGGATCATGTGCCTGTCACAGTATTGGGTAGTCTTTCCTTCTTCTATACTTAGGGTGGCTATAAGTTGGATCTGACTTGACAGCATCTAACAACAACAATTGAGTCGAGTCCGACTCACGGTGACCCTATGTACAGCAGATTGAAATACTTCCCAATTCTTAGCCCTATCCAAGATAGCCCTATCTTAAGTAAAGGTGCAAGTTTTAAAAAGCATTTTGAAATAGTGACAAGTTTGTAGAGCCTCATTGTTACCCTAGCTGCCTGGCAGCACCGTGTTGGGAATCTTGGTCCTTTGTAGCCTGTCAGGATGCAGAGTTGCTAAGACCGTATTAACTCTCATAGCATTGGCTTCTGCAATCTGACGTTGATTTTCCTCCCCTGGGTTTTGAAGCATCCTCCTGACAGTATACCTCTTACTCTTCTCTTCATCTATCTGACCTAATGTTCATTGTGTTTCTGTTCTCAACCTATTAACATTATCCCCAACCCCCCCCTTTTTTTTAAAATAGTACTGAGGAGTTGAACCCAGGGCCTTCCACATGCTAGGCAAGCGCTCTACCACTGAGCCGCACCCCAAGCCCCTTTCTTAGTTTTCATTTTGAGACAGAGCCTTGCTGAGTTGCTCAGGCTGCCTCTGGTCACAAACTCGAGATCCTCCTGCCTCAGCCTCCTGATCTGCTGGGATTATAGGTGTGTGTCATGGTGCCTGGCCTATTACCTACTTTATACACACTGCACACATTGAACAATTTTATAATCACACCTCTACAGGTCTGTCATCCCAGTCCTACTTCAGGTTCTCAGAGGATAACACCTCCGATTGTATGTCCTCCATCCAGGTTTCTTGAATTGTTTCATGGAATTCTGTACATTATTTTCATGTCTTATGTTTCTAAATAGTAGCTGCTGTTGTTGTTAGGTGCAGTCGAGTCATGTCCGACTTGTAGTGACCCTCATAGGATTTTCAATGGCTGACTGTTTCAGGATTGCCTCGGGAGTGGATTGCCAGGCCCTTCTCCCCAAACAGTAGCTAGCAATCCAAAATGTTTACCACAGAGATTTTTGGAATGTCTTAAGACATTCTAAGGACTGGGATTTAGCTCAGTGGGTAGAGCGCTGTGTTGCAGTCTCTGAGGTCCTGAGTTCAATTCCCAGCAATGCAAAAATGGGAGAAGGACCTGGCAATCCACTCCCAAGGCAATCCCGAAACAGTCAGCCATTGAAAACCCTATGAGGGTCGCTATGAGTCAGATACCAACTCGATGGCACCTAACAACAACAACAACAATAACAACAACAAGACATTCTAAAGCCTAAAGTTGTCATTGAAGTCACCAAATCTAGCTTCTATATTCCCCTGCTTCATGCAGTTTTACCAGCTGAATAGCAT
This sequence comes from Pedetes capensis, assembly GCA_007922755.1. Lineage (NCBI taxonomy): Eukaryota > Metazoa > Chordata > Mammalia > Rodentia > Pedetidae > Pedetes > Pedetes capensis. The sequence continues at coordinate 17,750 of VMDO01009656.1, forward strand.
TTTGAATAACCAGACATTTAAATTTGAAACCAGGACACCAGCCCTATTTCACATGTCCTTAAGTCTTGCCATGTCTCCATGTCTACCTAGTTCATATACCTTAGTGCTTCCACTTGACTTTCTGTCTTCCTTCCATTGAAAAACTTGCATTAGTTTCCTGACTTGAGGGCACCCTACAACTCCCCTATGAATAGCAGAGAAGCACTGACAATACTGCTTCACCTGTTGTACGTAGGGTTGCTGTGAGTTGGACACGGCCTCGACAGTACCTGACAACAAGAAGTACTAATGATCTTTGTAAAATGCAAGTCTGAATTTTTTAACCTCAGGATGCTGCTGATTCTTAATGATCTGGCATATGCACTTCCTCATCCAGTCTATATTTTTCTGTCTCTTCTGTAAGAATATCTGGACTCTGCAACCTGTTTTGCCAAAGTGAAAATAAACACCTTACTTGTTACTTTGCTATACTTTACCAATTTCTCTAAGCAGCATTTAAAAGAAAATTATATAAGATTAAACCAGAGAGAATGTGTATATGTAGGTATGTGCGCATAGATATAGATATAGATATAGATATAGATAGTTTTTATCCATAGGGGAGCTGATAGTTTGCCATACACTTTATATGAGAGCTTTAAAAACCATTGTTAGATTCTGAGAATTTTTAAAGGCTGTTTTGGCCCTAAGGCCCTCAAGGCAGAATTTGGACTTTAAGATGCCAGGTGAAATATTGAAGTAAACATATTAGAAACGTATTATTAGTTTTGAGGAGGACCGTCATACCCTTTGCATGATTCCCATGTTATTGTTGGGGAGATAGCATTATTGTACTATGTACATTGTTGTTGTTAGGTGCCACTGAGTCAGTGTCCAACTCATAGTGACCCTACGTCCAACAGGAGAAATAGTATTGTCAGTGCTTCTCTGCTATTCATAGGGTTTTCAGTGGCACTATGTATATAGGGGATGATATACCAGGGATTAGGTGTCACACCTATCCATAATCTGTAGCAGAGAGAAGTCATTTATTGAATAGTTTATTTCTGGAGGAATTGCAATGCAGTTTGATCAATGATATTCTCTTTTTTTCTTTTTCTTTCTTTCTCTCTTTCTCTCTTTTTTTTTTTTGCCGTACGGGGGTTGAACCCAGGGCCTCGCCCCTGCATGCTTTGCAAGTGCTGGACCACTAAGCTGTGCCCTGGGCCCATTTTTTTTTTTTTTTTTACTTTTTGAGACTGGGTCTCACTAAGTTACGCAGACTGCCTCTGGCCTCAAACTTGCCATCCTCCTGCCTCTGCCTCTGGAGCTGCTGGGATTACAGGCATGCGCCATCGCACCTGGCGATCAATGATATTCTTAAAAGTGATACTTTGACTTATGGCAGAGATAAAATTTCTAATGTTTTGCAGTGACTTAAAACATATTTGCACATTTAGATAGATTTGTTCAAGAGCTCAGGAAATAATACTTTTGAATAATTGGCAGTTTATTTGAGGTTCCTTTTCTAACTTATTAAACAAAATGAGAACAAGTAATAAAAACTAGAGAAATCGTTGTCTCTCTTTTTTTGGTTGCTTTAAGGCAGTAATTGGATGGAACTGTGCATACAATGTGGAAAGCTGAGATCCTATGTTGGCATAATTTGTGCAGTTTATTGAATAATACTCTTTGTATTATTACTGTCTTTAAAGAGATTATTTTTGTATGTAGGATATATGTTAGAATATAGTAGATCTTCTTCTTAGAGTTGATTTGTGTCTTGCTGACTTCAGCAAACCCTTACCACAGCCATTTAATCTTAATGTCAGAGTGCCTATCTTTGGATGGTGTAAGATTGAGCAAGCTACTATAAATACAGTATTTCAAGCCTTTGCATAAAATCATTCCATGCATATTTCATATGTATATATGTTGTTGTTGCTAAGTGCTGTCTAAGCGGGCCCAACCCATAGTGACCCTATGTACAACAGAATGAAACACTCCCAGACACTGTCATGCCTGCCACTGTGTCAGCGCTTCTCTGCTATTCATAGAGTTTTCAGTGGTGGATTGATTTTTGGGAGTGGGTTGCCGGGTGCTTTTCCCAAGCCTACAGCACCTGGTGTTCCCAGGCGGTTTCCCATCCAAGGACTAACCAAGCTGACCCTGCTTAGCTTCTGAGATAAAGTGGGATCAGGTGCCAGGGTGCTATGGCTGCAGGTATGTATATATAGTAATATCTTAATTAATTGAAACATAACAAATTTGAACCCTTAATTTACTATATTTTTAGGAGGGAATACTAATAACACAGCAAGCTGTTACTACGAGTTTATTTACAAACTGCTAAGAGCCATATATTGGGAGAAGGACTTGGCAACCCACTCCCAGAAAACAGTCTGCCATTGAAAACCCTATGAATAGCAGAGAAGCAGTAACAATACTGTTTTGCCTGTTGTACATAGGGTTGCTATGAGTTGGACGCTGACTTGAAGGCACCTAACAATGGTAACAAGAGCCATATATATAATAAAGCAGTTTCTTATGTTCATATTTTTAGGACCATATTAGAATTGATATTCAAAATCATATTTTGAGTCATCATGAGATAGATATTAATGAAGTAATAAGTTATCTTCAGTATGCTGAACTTGTTGTTGTTGTTAGGTGCCGTCGAGTCGGTATCTGACTCATAGCGACCTTCTGTACAACAGGGGAAACACGATTGTCAGTGCTTCTCTGCTGTTCATAGGGTTTTCAATGGCAGATTGATTTTTGGGAGGGGGTTGCCAGGTCCTTCTCCCAAGCCTACAGCTTCTGGTGTTCCCAGGCGGTCTCCCATCCAGGTACTAACCAGGCCTGACCCTACTTAGCTTCCAAGATCTGACGGGATCAGATGCCACAGGGCTACTGCTGCAGGCATGCTGAACTTACTAATGCAGTAATGCATCTTTGTACTTTAAAAAAATTTATCTGGTGTAGTCAAAGCAAAAAGATTTAATTTTTGGTTAACTAGAAAACTTGATTAAATTGGACATTTTTGTGAGTACACATTCAGAGATTTATGATGTTATTCTAATGAGTTTCTAATAGTCCAACACATAATTAAAGCTGAATAAAAAATGGCTCCACTGCAAGGCAAGGTGGCACATGCCTGTAATCCTGTCAGTTCAGGAGGCTGAGGCAGGAGGATTGAGTTGGAGGCTAGAGGCAGTCTCCGTAAATTACTGAGACCCTGTCTCAAAAGACAAAAGGACTAGGGGTGTGATTCAGTTATGGTTCACTTGCCTATTATGTGTGAGGCCCTGGGTTCAACCCCCCAGTGTGGGGGAAAAATATTGGGTCAGTGGTTGGAAAAGTGGGGAAAAAACAACTTTAGTTATTTTTTTCTCTCTGTACAGATTAAGTAACAAGCATAGAGTTTACAAAGATGGTATTAGGCGAGGCTGATTTTAGGATTAAAGTCTAGCTCGGTTCAGAATCCATAGTATTTTCACAGCACTGTGCTTTAAATTAGAGACCCAGTAAGGTTAGAGGTCTGAATGGGTTAAGGTGATTGGGGCAGTGGCAGAATTAATAGGAAATATTTAACGTTTCATTGTTCTTATGTATAATGTATTGTTTTAAGGTGCTGTTGAGTTGGTGTCTGACTCATAGCAACCCTATGTACAACAGGTGTAACAGTATTGTCAGTGTTTCTCTGCTTTTCATAGGGTTTTCAATGTCTGATTGTTTTTGGGAGTGGGCTGCCAGGTCCTTCTCCCAAGCCTATAGCACCTGGTGTTCCCAGGCGGTCTCCCACTCAAGGACTAACCAGGTCTGAGCCTGCTAGGCTTCTGAGATCTGATGGGATTGGACACCATAGTGGTATGGCTGCTGGCGTGTTATTGTTGTTAGGTGCTGTTGAGTCAGTATCCGACTCATAGCGACCCTATGAACAACAGGTGAAACACTTTGTCATTGTTTCTCTGCTATTCATAGGGTTTTCAATGGCGGATTGATTTTTAGGAGTAGGTTGCTGGGTCCTTCTCCCAAGCCTACAGCACCTGGTGTTCTCATGTGGTCTCCCATCCAAGGACTAACCAGGCCCGATCTTCTCAATTTTAAAGATATGTAGCATGTAGGTATGTTTTGCTCTCGCCCTTCGGCAAGTGGTTGCTAATTGGTAAGATTCTATTTAATACAGTATTTAATACTGGCATTTTTATGAATAATTCTTTTAAAATCATAGCTTTGTGTTCGGTGTTGTTTCTTGTTAAGCCTGTCTTCCTGAAAATCAGCGTGCAGTTTGTACTGTTGGTAACACGGAAGCAGTGGCATGGTTACAACCACGTTAGACTGTAGAGCTAACCTACTTTAGTGATGGAAATACTGTTTTCTAGTTTTGTAGCTTGCTTCCCAGATGACCTACTTTTTTTTAGAGGATATCATGGTTTTTACTTCTCATGTAATTGCTGTAAGGTATTTTTTTCTCGCAAGTGAAACTGAACTGTTTATAGTGAGCATCTGTGATGAACTAAAATGATGAAATCATTTAATATATTTATTATGCAAACTTTAAAAGCAACTCACAGTCTGATGATAGGATCATACATGTACAGAATACCACACAATTTTATTTAAGGCAGGAAAGTGGAAAGGGGAGTGTTTGAGGGGAGGAAAGGGAAGGGAGACATGAGGGGGTTAATAGCGGGATGAAGGTGAACAGTGTACAATGGTTATTTGTTGTTGCATGTATGAAAATGCCATAATACAACATGTTATTTTATATGCTAAGTAAAAAAAATACTAATAAAAATCATATTCACCAATATTACATACGTTGTTAGATGCCCTTGAGTTGGGTCCCCCTTATTGCAATCCTATGTACAACTGAACAAAACTTTCCCCAACACTGTGCCGGGCACATGATCTTTATATGTTTCAGTGCACTGTTGCAGCCACTGTGTCAGTCCATCTAGTTGAAAGTCTTCCTTTTTTTCATTGACCTGCCACTCTCTTAAATATGATGTCCTTCTCCAGGGATTGGTCCCTCCTGACACCATGTCCAAAATACATAAGACACAGTCTAGCCATCCTTGCATCCAAGGAGCCTGTGATTGCACTTTGTGGACAGATATGTCAGTTCTTTTGCAGATTGCAATATTAGTCTGCAGCACCATAATTCAAAAGCATCGATTCTTCTCCTGTCTCCCTTATTCGTTGTCCAGCTTTCACAACCATATGATGCAACTGAAAATACCATGGCATGAGTCAGACGCACCTTCGTCTTCAATGTGACATCTTTACTTTTCAGCACTTTAAAGAGGTCTTTGGAACAGCTTTTCCCAATGCAGTGCATCTTCTGGTTTCCTGATTGCTGCTTCCATGGCTGTCACCAGACATTTGGGTACCTGCTTGTCACAGCAAGTGTTAGGATCATCCCCACACTGAATGTTGTTATCAGGTGCCGTTGAGCCAGGCCTAACTCATTGCAACCCTATGTACAACAGAACAAAAGAGGCACCGTATCTGTCAGTGCTGCTCTGCTATCCATAGTGTGTTCAATGGCAGATTGGTTTGGGATTGTTTCGGGAGTGAGCTGCCAGAGCCTTCTTTCATTTTATGCAGTGCTGGGGAGCAAACCCAGGGCCTTAGGGTGCGCAGATCAGCGCTCTACCAACTGAGCTATGCCCTAGCCCCATACTGCTTATCAACCTATAATAAACCACAGGGAATATGCAGTTCCAAAGCAGAATCTGCTTATACTGGGTGAAAAATACATCAGGGCCCAGCTTGTTCAAGGAGTGGAAGCTTTCCCACATCACCAATCATCTAGGTAGAGCAATAACATTTCTAAGAATGTTGCGTATGTTAAAGTAGTAGCATTATGTTTTGGGGTGAAGGAAATATATATAAATGATATACGTTGATAATAAAATTACTTTTACAGTAAATAGGAATAATCAGTGTTTATTTGTGGGATTATGTGATGTTTTGATAGATGTGTGTGTGGTGCAGTGATTAAATCGAGGCAATTAACACATCTTTTACCTCACTTTCTTACAATTCTTCCCATAATTTTCCAGAATACAATGAATGGTTTTGAACTGTGGTCACTGTGATATGCAGTTGATCTTTAAAACTGATTCCTGCTATCTGACTGGCCAGCATCACCCCTTTTTCTGTTCCCCACTCCATTCTGCTCTCTACGTATGAGCCGACTTTTTTATATTCTATATATGATTGTGGCTGTTAGGTGCTGCTGAGTCGTGTCCAACTCATAGTGACCCTCATAGGATTTTCAGTGGCTGTTTGTTTCAGGATTGCCTTGGGAGTGGATTGCCACATCCTTCTCCCAGTTTTGTGGTGGTGGGAATCGAACCCGGGACCTCAGAGACTGCAGAGCAGTGCTCTACCAACTGAGCTAAATCCCAGCCCCCTACATATGGTATTGTGTGATATTTATCTTTCTGTGCCTAACTTATTTTGCCCAGTGTGTCTTCCGTAGTCATCCAAACTGTTGCAAATGACAGACTCTTCTTTTTAAAGACTGTGCAGTGTCTGGTTTGTATATATACCACTGTTCTATTATTTGCCGTTATCTTGCCAAACACACACTCCATTAACCTTAGCTCTCTCCTGGGTATGAGTGCAGGAGAGAGGCATGTGTGAGGACAGCAAAGAGACACTGTATCAAAAGGTTTATAGCAAAATTACAGCAAACCTAAATGAAAGTCAACCCAAATGAAGTTCACGTATGTCTCGATATATACAGGTATACGTGTATTTGTATTTATACATGTGTATTTATACACATGTGTATTTATACACAGTGGAATTCTATACAGCCATGAATGGGAGTGAATCACGATGAGTAATAAAGTAGATTAGCCTTACAAACATATGGAAAGTAGCAAGACTCGACAGTTCCATTTGTACGGATTTTCTAATCACACAAATCTAAGCTATATTGCCAACTCAGCAGAGTGGTTACTCCTGGAATAAGGTAGTGCCTGTGAAGGATGCTGGGCGACTTCTATGTCTTGCTTTGGTTTGCAGTAACTCAGGCGCATGCTTTGTGATAACCAGTTGTGTGGAGCTTTATGGATATGCACACCTTTTGCATTTGTATTTTCCTACCCGGCAAAGGCCTGCAGCAGTAACCCTGTGGCATCCGATCCCGTCAGATCTCGGAAGCTAAGCAGGGTCGGGCCTGGTTAGTACCTGGATGGGAGACCGCCTGGGAACACCAGAAACTGTAGGCTTGGGAGAAGGACCTGGCAAACCCCTCCCAAAAATCAATCTGCCATTGAAAACCCTATGAACAGTAGAGAAGCACTGACAATAGTGTTCCCCCTGTTGAACAGAGGGTCGCTATGAGTCGGATACCGACTCGACGGCACCTAACAACAACAACAACCCGGCAAAGAGCCTGCAGCTATACCACCATGGTGTCCGATGCTATCAGATCTTGGAAGCTAAGCAGGGTTGGGCCTGGTTAGTCCTTGGATGGGAGACTGCCTGGGAACACCAGGTGCTGTAGGCTTGGGAGAAGGAACCGGCAACCCACTCCCAAAAAGCAATCAGCCATTGAAAACTCTGTGAATAGCAGAGAAGCCTTGTCAATAGTGTTTCACTTGTACATAGGGTTGCTATGAGTCAGATACTGACTTGGTGGCACCTAACAACAACAACAACAACAACAGCCCAATAAGTACACATTTTAAAAAACGAAACATTAAAAAAGACTTTCCAAAATAATAACAGAAGTAATGTTTTGGCTGTGTGTATTCGTTTTTTATCATGCTGTGTATTAAATTTGTCATCTTATACGTTTATAAGAGTGGGTAGCGAGGGAATGGATGATGGGCCCTGTCTCACTTCATCCACTGTATGTGATGAAACATAGCTAGTGCTTCCCCAGGGCTGACCTCTGAGTAATAACTTCCCCGTCCATGTCGGGGCTTAGATGCAAAAGTGGGTCCTCCCTTATGGTGGTTGCTTCCATATGGTGTGGAAAGGGGCTTAGGGCATGGTGGGGTGCTTTCTGCTCTTGAGAAGCTTGTCATTTAAAACAAAAGTACTTGAACGAAGCCTCTTTACTCCAAAATTTTATTAAAGCCTTAATTTCTGGGTTATTCAGGCAAATTCTGAGTATTTTGCCATATTAGTTAAGTTTAGAGAGAAGAATTAGGGAGCTTTTTTCCTGAGATAATTTCCAGGTGCTAAAAAGGTTCAAGGGTCTTCCCCCCCCCCCCACTGGCCTTTTATTTTAATTTTTAAATAGTGTATATTTATTGTACAAAGTAAGGTGTTTCATATGGCGGTTCCATATATGTATGTGTGCAGTGTGTTTTGAGCATATCCACTCTCTCTGTTACTCTTTATTATTCTCCTCCATACTGTCCTCCCCTCTATATCCCTATGATCTTCCCTTTTAGTGTGAAGTCTTCTGTTTTCCCCTAACTCCCACATATGAGTGAAAATACACGACACTTGTCTTTTTGAGTGGCTTGTTTCACTTAGCACAATGATTTCCAGTCCCATCCATTCTCCTGCAATTGCTATAACCTCATTCTGTATGGCGGAGTAGAACTCGGTCATGTATGTACTCGTACATTTACTTTACCCGTGGATCCACGGAGGGGCACCTAGGCTGTTTCCACAATTTGGCTCTCACAAATAGCGCCGTAATAAACATGGATCCACAGCTATCTCTGTAGTAAACTCACTGTAATTCTTCTGGGTATTTATGCAGAAGTTGTGTGGCTGGATCATCCGGAGGGTCGATTTTCAATCCTTTGAGGAGTCTCCATACTGATTCCATCATGGTTTTTCATAACAAGCTCAGGCTATTTTCTGTGTTTTAAAATTCTAATAATTTTGTTTTTCAACAGGTGGAGAGCGAACCTGTGGAGTACATGAACTGATCTGTATTAGAAAGGGTAAGTCAGCGCTCTGCATGGATATTTAAATACTAAATGAGAACTTCATTGTGCATAATACATTTTAGTAAGATGGCAGATAGTTTGGATTTATAAGGCATACAATGAAATATTAACATTGTATTAGAGATCGAAGCGTCCATACAGTACAGATGGCTTATATGGCTTTTGAGGCTTGTGACCGTGTGTTCAGTTTTGATGGACTGAGAAGGTTCCCAGCAAACTGATTTTTAGATACGGTGAAGAGTCACCGACTGGAGGGTTTGCTTTGTGTTCCCTTTCAGAGTCTGGGATCTGGGTGCTGATCCCCCATTGACTTCTGTTCTGTTACTGTGCCCATCAGAGAGCTGTGAGGACTGGGGTGACATTAGGTCGGGAGCACAGCAACTGTCCACAGACCACAGCCTCCCATGACACCAGCAACTGTGTGTGCTTCCTAGAGGGAGCTCCCGACAGCCCGGTGGCTCAGGGTGGCCCCAGGACAAGTAACTCAGTGCTTAGGTGGGAGGCACGGAATCAGGCGTTCTCTAGAGGTGGTGGAGGAGTCCAGAGAGCCTCTGGAGTCCCTTAGCGTAATCACAGGGGAAGGAAGGGAGGCCAGGGGAGGAGGCCCTCAGGGTTTCTGCCCTCATCTCTTGTTAGCTTGGGGCTTTTCTTCTTCTTGCATCTCTCTTGAAAGCTCACCCAGCCCTCCTGGGGCTGGCTGAGTAGCGGTAATCTCTCCCTGTCCTGGTGCCTCACCCTGAGGAGGTGTGGAGCCGTGGCCGTGTTTGTGATATGTGGATATGATTGGCGGGCCAGGGAAGTGTCAGCCTATGTTCAGTAAGCCTCTGGAAGGTCTGAAAAGTCTTAGTTTCTTCAGAATTGAGAAAAAAAATTAATCCTTCTTAGGTGAATGTGGTGGTGGTGGTGGTGGTGGTTAGGTGCCTTTGAGTTGAGTCTGACTCATAGCAACCTGATGTACAACAGAACTAAATGCCTCCCAATACTGTGCCATGTCCGGTACTGTGTCAGTGCTTCTCTGATGTTCATAGGGTTTTCAATGGCTGATTGTTTCAGGAGTGGGCTGCTGGATCCTTCTCCTATAGGTGTGACTATTTTTGACATGATCGTGCTAATTTATGTGTGGTCCTTGGCTGAAAATGCTGTTCTTTTTAAAACAATCTTCTTTTATTATCATGTAGCTTATCTATTCCTTTCTTCTGGTACCACAAAGGAAGAAGTTGAAGTCAGTTTTTTCCTTGATTTGGGTTTCTTATCAAAAACAGGAGGTGGAGAATTTTTGCATGTTGTATTTTTCTACGTAAACAGTTTTAGTCTTGTAGTATATTATTTTAATCCAGACTTACTGAAAACATTTTGAATAATTTTATAATTATTACCTTGGTCCACTAAAAGTTTTAAAAATTTTTGTTTGATGGAACAGCAAAAGATGCTGTATAGGCCAACTGGACTCAAAAGTGCTTAAAGCTGTAGTCAGGTGAAGACAGAATCAGGACAAGATTAGGGATGGGAACATTAGGTAGGAAATAGGCTGGGCACAGTGGGGCACACCTCTCATCCCAGTGACTTGGGAGGCCGAGGCAGGAGGATCACAAATTAGAGGCCAGAGGCAGCCTGAGTAACTTAGCGAGACCTTGACTCAAAATAAAAATAAATAAATGAATAAAAAATTGAGCTAGGGCTGCAGCCCAGTGGTAGAGCACTTGCAAAGTACGTGAGAGACCCTGGGTTCAACCCCAAGTACTGCAAAAAGCAAAAAACAAAACAGCAACAAAAACAAAGGGAAGATAAGACAAAGGGTCTCTTGTGGCTATAGTAGAAACAGAAAGCTGGAGAACACAGGATGTAAGGATTGATGGTGCTCAAAATCCACTTTCAAATTACGGCTCTTCTTGCTTTTCTTTGTTGCCGTCTCCATCCTCAGCCAGGTGGTTCTTAGTGCACCTCACCCAGATTTCTCTAATAGTTGGTCCTTTTCACTTTCCATTCTCTTGTTAGGTGCCGTCGAGTCACGCCCGACTCATAGCGACCCTTATAGGGTTTTCAGTGGCTGATTGTTTCAGGATTGCCTTGGGAGTGGATTGCCATGTCCTTCTCCCATCCATTCTCTTACAGAATCTTAATTCTGTGATTTAAAAAAATTCACACCGTAGACACGTCATAAAAGCATCTGAATCTCTACCCCTGTTCCTTCAGCATTTAATAGAGCATCCTGTTCTAGTGAGTGTCTCATAAATATTTAAATATTTCCAGAATTAAGGCCAAGGGCTACAGCTTTTGCAGTTTAAGCTGAACGTTCATGGAGCAGAGCATAGGAAGGTTAGATAAAGTAGGATAATTGCAATGGCTGTTGTTATCAATAATTCTGAGAAAATGATGCCTCTGATGTCATATTTAATTTCTTAAAAAGACTTAAATCTTTTTGACTTCCCTTATCTTTGGCTGGCTTTTATCTGTCAGACTTGTAAATACAAAATGTATTAGGTCTCCGTCTTCGACTTCCTCCATTTCCCTATCTTTCCCCGCTCTTTGATTTTATCTACTTTTACTGGTTTGAATGCCCCTTGAATTTGTAAATCGGCTGTGGACAGTCTGAGCTCTTGCTCTTTTATAGATCACTCCCTTGATATTTCTGTCTGGCTGTCTATTTGAATAACAGTTTGGCCTCTCTAAAACGAGAGTCTTGCCCATCTCAGTTGACAAATGACACTGTCTACCAAGTTGCATAAGTCCTACCTTACGAATCTTTCTGTATTTCTTTCATTCTTTTATCTCCTACATTTATCAGTGAGTTTTGTTCTCTCTGCCAATTATATTTTGAATCCATCCTTTTTTCCCCCCGAGCCTGCTGCGTAATTATAGTCTGAGTCTTTATTTTCTTTTGTTTAGGCCACTGTAGTCGTTTCTAACTGGCTTCTTACCTCTATACTTACCTCCTTGTAGTAAGTAATGTTGTTGTTGTTGTTGTTGTTGTTGTTGTTAGGTGCCATCGAGTCAGTATGTGACTCATAACGACCCTATGTACAACAGGCAAAATACTATTGTCAGTGCTTTTCTGCTGTTCATAGGGTTTTCAGTGGTGGGTTGAGTTTTGGGAGTGGGTTGCTAGGTCCTTCTCCCAAGCCTACAGCACCTAGTGTTCCCAGGTGGTCTCCCATCCAAGGACTAACGAGGCCCAACCCTGCTTGGCTTCCGAGATCTGATGGGATCAGATGCCACAGGGCTATGGCTGCAGGCACAGTAAGTATTGTTGTTGTTGTTGTTGTTGTTGTTAGGTGCCATCGAGTCGGTATCCGACTCATAGCGACCCTCATAGGGTTTTCAATGGCTGAGTGCTTCGGGATTGCCTTGGGAGTGGATTGCCAGGCCCTTCTCATTAGTGATGTTTTAAAGTGTGAATCAGGCCATATCCCTTTGCTGGTTGGAATTCTTCTGTGGAGTCCCATTTTACTTGGAATAAAATCAAAGTGCCTCACCCTGACCCACAAAGCATCAGCTCTGAGTCCAAAATGTCGTTGAAATATCATCCCTCAAAAGTCTGACTAAAGTCATTTACATCATGTAGCTGTGCGTCTGTCGTATGCTCGGTCCTGGTCCTTCCTTCCTCTCCACTTATGGACCCGTGAAGCTAGAGAACGAGTGAGCTGCTCCCAAGGTGCAGTGGTGGGACAGGCGTAGGATGACCGTGAGGCCTTGCCATTCCAGAAGTGCGAGAACAGAGGGAAGAAAGGAGTCGCCGATTCCAAGCCTTTTGCCATTTAACTGGGCAAGGTCGATTAGGCTTCTAGCCATAGGGATACTCCTCAGTGCCGCGGAGTCCCACCTTCCTGCTCGAGTCGCCATTGTTAAAAAGATGAACGATAAGTGTTGGCGAGGCTGTGGGGGAAAAGGAACCTTTCTGTGCTGTGGGTGGGAATGTCAGCTGGTGCAGCCGGAATGGAAAGTGGTGTGACGTTTCCCTAAAGAATTAAAAATGGCAGAGCACAGTGGCGCATGCCTAGAATCCCAGCGACTTGGGAAGTGGAGGCAGGAGGACTGCAAGTTCAAGGCCAGAGGCAGCCTGCATAGCTTAGTGAGACCCTGTCTCAAGATAAAAGAGTAAAAGTGGACTGGAGTGTCACTCACTGGTAAAGGACTTGCAAAGCGTGTGTGAAGCCTTGAGTTCAACCCCCTAGTACCACACACACACACACGCACAAACACACAGAATTAAAACTAGGACTACTATGTGATCTAGCAGTCCTGCTATGATTATTTCTATTCAAAGGAAATGAAATCAGTATGTTGAAGAGATAATGTGTATTCCCACGTTCATTGCAACATTATTCACAATCACCAAGATATGAATAAAGTAAGTTCAGTACCTATACACCGTGGAATACTATTCAGTCATAAAAAAGAATGGAAATCCTGTCTTTGGCAACAAGATGGATGAACCTGGAGGAAACTATGTTTTGTGAAATAAGCCAGGCACAGAAAGATAAATACCATGTCTTCCCCCATGTATAGAATCTAAAAAAGTTGAACTCATAGACGTACAATGGTGGTTACTAGAGAGAAGGGTCAGGGAGGGGTTGGTCTAAGGATTCAGAATTTCAACTAAATAGGAATAAGTTCAAGATACCTGTTGTATAACTGGGTGACTATAGTTAATAACAACGCATTGTATTTTTGAAAATCACAAAGTAGATTTTGGGTATTCTCATCAAGGAAGATAAGTATGTGAGGTAATACATATATTCATGAGTTTGATGACGCCCTTTCACAGTACTTACACATTTTAAAACATGTGGCATATTCCTTATATAATTTAAACAAACAAATAAATGAATCTTCAAAAAAAGGCTAGGGGCCCAAATACATAGTGACTCCTGGCTCATTCAGCTTACTAACGTATGGGACTTAGCTCGGTGGGCACAGTACCTGCTCTGTACTCTGAAGCACCAGGTTCAATCCTCAGCACCGCAAACATGGGAGAAGGAGGTGGCGATCCACTCCCGAAGACAATCCTGAAACAATCAGCCATGGAAAACCCTATGAGGGTCGCCAGGGTCAGACCTGACTCGGTGGCACCTAACAGCAATGTCTGTCTGCCAGGTCCTGTTAAGGGTGCTGTGAATACCACAGACAGAAATGTCTGCCATTCTAATGACTAATTTGTTGTTGTTGTTGTTAGGTGCCGTTGAGTCGGTATCCGACTCATAGCGACCCTCATAGGGTTTTCAATGGCTGATTGTTTCGGGATTGCATTGGGAGTGGATTGCCAGGTCCTTCTCCCATTTTTGCGGTGCTGGGAATTGAACTCGGGACCTCAGAGACTGCAGCGCAGCGCTCTACCAGCTGAGCTAAATCCCAGCCCCTAATGACTAATAATAGGATATAAATAAGTGTAGAATCGATGGTGGTAGAGAGTGGTGGGTAGGATGGAGGAGGATCCGTCAGGGAGTGGGAATCGAGCTTACAGCCTTACCCTTTCCACAATTTGAAGTCGGGAGGTCCAGGACAGTCTCACTGAGAAAGTGACGAGTGACTGCAGGGAAGAGGGGGAGCCAGGCTGGTACCTGAGGGAATCGCGTTTCCAGCAGAAGGCACAGCATGAAGATCCTGGGGCGAGAGGGCGCTTGGCTGCTCTCAGGTACAGAGAGAGGGCGGCGTGAGGCTGAGCACAGTGACAGGAAGAAGCCGGTCAGCCAGGTGGCAGGGGAGACCGGACCACTGAGGTCTCGTGCGTCCTGCCAACAGCTGGACGTCCCTGTGAGCGACACGGAGAGCTGCCAGAGGGTTTGAATTTATATCAAGCTTTTCTTCTTTTTTTTAATCATGAAAAATTTCAAACATACCAAAATAACTTATAGAATAATGTACTCACAGACTGCCCACCTAAATTCAACTTTTGTATTCATTTTTCACATCTGCTGTAGTTATTTATGCTTTCAGTCACCTAGTAGATTTTAGAATGTTTCACTCTCTGAATTTGCTCATGGTCCATATATAATATAGACCAATTATATATATTCTCTATATAGATATATCTTTTGGTAGATATGAATTATATCTATAATATATAGATATTTAGTCACTATATAGAGACTAAATATACATGTACTTTTTGTTAGGTGCCATAGAGTCAAATCCAACTCATAGTACCTGTGTGTACAACAGAATGAAGCACTGTCCTACACTGTGCCATGCGCACAACCTTTTTATTTTGAAGCCATTGTTGCAGCCACTATGTTTCTTCTCATTCTGAGTCATGCTACATCAGCAAAAGGAGGACCCAGGGGCTTTACTCCATTCCTGCCTTTAAGGTCGACTCTATTATGAGGAGGCGACTCTTCCCCAGTTGTTTCTTGAATGCCTTCCAGCCTGGGGGGCTCATTTTCTGTCACTATATGTGACAGTGCTTCTCTGCTATTCAGAGAGTTTTCAATGGCTAATAATTTTGAGAGGGAGCTTCTGGGTCCTTCTCCCTAGTCTGTCTTAGTCTGGAAGCTCAGCTGAAACCTGTCCATCATGGGTGGCCCTGCTGGTATCTGGTATACTGGTGGTATAGCTTTCAGCATCACCACAACACACAGGCTCTCACAGCATGGCAAGCTGATAGACATGTGGGGGAAATACGTATGTATATGAAATACAGATATAGATCTCCTTTTTACAAAGGCATTCTATATACATTACTTTTCTCCTTTACTGATAAATGGTGGGCTACAGAGTAATAAGGCTTTGCTATTTCCGTTGTGCAATTATTACATCGCTTTTAGTCACAGTTTCATCAACTTAGTTTATGGAGCCCTTTGGTTAATGTGTTGTTAGGTACAGTTGAGTTGTGTCCGACTCATTGCAACCCCATAGGGTTTTCAATGGCTCATTGTTTCGGGATTGCATCGGGAGTGGATTGTCACGTCCTTCTCCCATATTTGCGGTGCTGGGAATCGAACTTGGGACCTCAGACACAGCAGAGCGGTGCTCTACCAACTGAGCTAAACCCCAGCCCTGATTAATATGTAATAAAACTCATATGCAGTTGTGGGTTATGTTCCTCCATTTTTCCCATGTATTTGTATAGTTGCATCATGTGACTTGAGATTATCCCCTCCCCCTTTATCCCTCTACGTGGTTTCCCTCTCCCCCCCTTTCACAGCCTTCGGTATCCCCTCTCGTCCCCTCCCTCTTCTTTCTACTTTGCTTATATTTTCCCTTCTTAGCTAGGCCTGATTGTTCATTTTTATATATCTGCCTGTGTTATATACTATTATATATATTATTTTGTATCTGCTCCATTTTAAAACCCATATCCTCGAATTAAATGCATATTAGTAGATGGAGGTCTTATTCTTTTTTCTGTCTGCCTTGTCCTGTAATATGTGACCATTTCTTAATTCTCTTAATTTCCTGTGGATGGAAATTGCTATATTTAAAATTTTTGCTATTAAATAATATCTCAGTGAATACTTTTATACATGAACACTTCATGAGGGTCTGTTTTTAGGTAGATTCTGAAAAGTGAAATTGCTGTTAAGATTATAGGGAAGTTATTACATCATTCTATGAGAAATCACAGAATTCCTCACTGTATGTGCCGTACTCTTTTATGGCCCCACCAGAAATACTGGAATTCACAGCTGTTGATCGACTACATCTTATGCTTTTCTATATTTTTGTTGCTACTGTTAGTCTGGCAAGTAAAATTTATAGTTGGTTGCCATTCAGAATTTCTTTCTTTGAAGTCTAAGCTCACGTCTGTCTTTGAGCTCTGCGTATAGAATAGGGAAGTGCTGCCTGATATGATCTGAAGGATACTAGAAGAACCAGTTTCTTTGGAAATGTCTCCCGTAAGCCTTCCATGGTTTCTCATTCCTTGACATTTGCTAAATTAGCAAATTTCTATCTACTCTTTGGAAGGGGCTAGGATTTAGCTCAGTTGGTAGAGTGATGCTCTGCAGTCTCTGAGGTCCCGGGTTTGATTCCTAGCACCACAAAAATGAGAGAAGGATGTGGCAATCCACTCCCAAGGCAATCCCAAAACAGTCAGCCATTGAAAACCCTATGAGGGTTGCCATGAGTCGGACACAACTTGATGGCACCTAACAACAAACCAACCAAACTCTTTGGAAATTCAACTCAAAATATATTACCTGGGAAGAGAAAGGTCTAGTGGTCTCATCCAAATACATTATCACAGTGGAGCAGATGGTTGCGCTTTCCCTGTGGAAAAAAGGGAATTGTGGACCTCTGGCATGATACCCAGGTTGGTGTCTTTAGAGAAAGGGGGTCTGTGGGGGAGAGGCAGAAGTGGGACAGGCTGGGACAGCGTCCAGAGCAGGTGGCTCTCAGACGCCAAGGCCGCCGTTCCCAGCGCTCTGAGGACAGGCTGTCTCTGCTTTGTGGTTGCACTGTGGGTTGCTTGGCTGTCTCTGTTTAACCTCCAGGTATAGAGGAGACCCGCGCCCCCCATTCCTTCTCCCTCTGTGGACTTGGAATGAATAAAGGAGTCTAAGATCAGAAGGGGTTGGGGTTTAGCTCAGTTGGTTGAGTGCTGTTCTGCACACGTTGAGGCCCGGGGTTCAATCCCCAGCATCGCGATAACGGGAGAAGGACCTGGCAGCCCACACATGAAACAATCATCCATGGAGAACCCTATAAATAACACAGAAGCACTGATAGTGCTGGGTGTGGCACAGTGTCAGGGAGTGTTTTGTTCTGTTTTACCCAGGGTTACTACGAGTTGGACCTGACTTGACAGCACCTAACAACAACAAAGATCTGAAGAGAAAGACGTATTAGTAATAGGGGTTTACTGAGTTTGTGACATTGGTTTCTTTTCTCCCCCCTCTCAAAAACCTCTAAGTCTAAAATCTTAGAGTTACAAGGGGCTGGTTTTTCTTTTTTCCTCCCCTCCCCTCCCCTCTCCTTTCCTTTCCTTTCCTTTTTGTTTTTCTTTTCCTTTCCTTTCTTTTCCTTTTTTTCTTTCCTTCTTTTCTCTTTTCTTTTCTCTACTTTTTACTTTTCTCTTTCTCAATTGGCTTGCATGGCCCCTTTCTTGTGCCTTCTGCCCTCTGATAACTTTTAGTCTTCAGTGAGCAAGATGGCAGGGATTTGTGGGCGCCAGGACAGTGCAGAGGGTGACGGTGGTTGACCAGGAGGTAATTTGCAGGTCCACCTTCAACACAGCCAGCACGTTCCTTTTGTAGTGGATGGAAACCAAAAGCCTGGAGAATGTCTACAGATTATGAAACTGAGGAGTGAATTTCCCATGTTACTTTTCTCTTGTGTGTTTTGGGTATATTTAATATTGTAGCATCTGGTTATGTGTTGGGCATTGTTCCAGGTGTTGGAGATTTTGTGGTCAATAATAGACAATTTTCCTGATCTCACGTCGCTTATAATTTTGGAACTAATGGGAAAAAGACAATAAGCAAACAAAGTAATTTTAGATCACTGTAAGTGTTGTGAAGACAATAGAATCCCATGACATAGGTGTGAGAGAGGAAGAGAGACAGACAGACAGCTAGACAGAGGGTGGGGGACTGACTTCTGGTAGAATAGTCAGGTAAGGTCTTTGAGGAGGTCACATTTATGCTGATACCTGCGCGAGGAGGAGGAAGAAGTCACAGAGAACAGGGAGATACAAATGCCCTGAGGTGGGAACAAGGCTTTGCACCTCCAAGGAGCTGAAAGAAGAATGGAAAAAGAAGTAGCTAGAGTAACCTAGCGGGACAATTTAGGGAGCGGAAAGGAGGAGGGAGGGATCTAGCAAAAGGAAGAGATGATGGGAGACAATAGGAGGGGGAGGAGGGACCAGGAGGAGTGAGGGAGGAGAGAGAGGGCGACCTCAAAGTAAACAGCCCAACTTTAATAGTTCAAGAAATAATTATAATAATACCAACAATACCAAAGGGTGGTAATAATACAAATGGGCTAGATTATTAATGTAATACTGCTGACAATGTAAAAAGATAGATCACTACAGAAAAAAGTGTGGACTTAAATCATAATTAGGATGCAAGGGTTTATAGAAAAATAATCCCACAAAAAGACATGGAAGTAGAAGGAGGCATTTGGTGAGGAGGTAGGAGAGGGTAGAGGAGGGGGGAGGAGGGGCACAAGGGGGGAAAGGGGAAGTTATCTGTGCAATGTACAATGAAATGCATAGATGGAAATGTCACAATGAAATGCATGTCAAAATGAAACACGTTAAGTTGTACATTAAAATTTTTCAATTAAAAAAAAAAGTAGCAAAATAGTGTAAGTTTCCCAGAATAAGGTGGGGAAGGTAGGTGGTATCCAGATCCTGCTTGGGTTTCCAGGTACCTAATCTGTATTTGCCTGCAGCTGTAGCCCTGTGGCATCCGATCCCGTCAGATCTCGGAAGCTAAGCAGGGTCGGGCCTGGTTAGTACCTGGATGGGAGACCGCCCGGGAACACCAGGTGCTGTAGGCTTGGGAGAAGGACCTGGCAACCTCCTCCCAAAAATCAATCTGCCATTGAAACCCCTATGAACAGCAGAGAAGCACTGACAATAGTGTTTCCCCTGTTGTACAGAGGGTCGCTATGAGTCGAATACCGACTCAACGGCACCTAACAACAACAACAATCTGTATTTAATTCTATACCCAAGAGGATGCTAGAAGAGGGTGGTAGGCAGGAGAGTGATAGGTTTGCTGGTAATACAGGGGCTGAAGGTGGAAGTAGGAAGCCCGTTAGGAAGGTGTTGAAGTCCGCTAGGTGAGAAGCGATGGGGCTCGGGTTGTGTGTTCGTCCTGGAAAAGTTTTAGGATGTAATTTATAGGTCGAATTGACTAAAGCTGAAGATGGATTGATGTTGAGAGGTGCAAGGAAAAGCGAGGAGGACTCAGGTGTTGGCAGCCCTTGTGAGCGGTGGTGAAGTTTAGTGGATGGGCTGAGGGAGGAGCTGAGGGAGCGGCTGTCACAGTGCACAGAAGTCACGTGTGGGGTGGGCTCATTGCTGATGGCAGGAAGGCATTTGGATATCTCAGACTGGAGTTTAGGGGAAAGGCTAGAGTAAGAGAGAAATTTGGAGTATTTAAAGTCACAATGCTAATTGAGATCACCCTGGGATTGTTTGGGAGAGTAGCACGTCAATGAAAAAAAGGAAACCCTCCACCAGATGGATTGGCACAGTGTCTGCAACAATGGGCTTAAACATAAATAAGATCGTGTGCCTGGCACAGAATAGGGGAGTGTTTCAATCTGCTCTACATAGGGTCGCTATGAGTCAGAGTCAGACTCGACTCGATGGCATCTAACAACAACAGAGAAGAGATGACCAGCTGCAGCATTGACATAACTGTGGGTTTGTTTGTAAAAGTGAAAGCACATTCATGTTGCCATCTTTGAAAATGAACCATTGGTTATTTTCATGAATTTATTACCTTTGGATTAATTTAAAAAGGTAATTGATGGTTGCCTTGCATTTTGATAGGGATAGTTGTTCGATTTCTTTGGATGACTCCGAACATCTTACCAGGAGTATATGTTCTCAGTTCATTTTCATGTAACGGTTCTTTTCAAGATTGATGTTTTGGCAGTGAGAGAGTAGTCAAGGTAGCAAGATACAGTCTGTATGCTAAGAGTATAAACGATCTAGTTTAATTTCACCTGAACATGTTCTGTTAGGTCATAAACTTGATGTAGTGTTAGTTTGTGTTAGATCCATTTTTTAAAGCGGAGCTGCAGCAGATCCAGACTCCAACAATATTATGATGTATGTAACGTTTGTATGAATTGCCACCGCTTACAAAAATAAAAGCTGTATTTTTTTAAAATCAAAGTAATATTTCTCACATTAATAAGAGTGTTCCCTGGCGCATCCTCCACACCAGCTCTGCTCCGAGAGGCAGAGGTTTGCAAGTCTTTCCTTTGTCTCCTTTTTTCTCCCTGCCTACCTGCCTCTTCTAAAGTTCTCTGCAATGCCTTGATTTTTGAAAATATTTAGACATCTGTTGATTTCCTGCCATGGAAGGTGAAGATTTCGCTTTGGTAGATTAACTCAGTGGGTAGACGTGTGGTTTTGGAGTCAGGATTCCTAGATTCTGATCCTTTCTCTCCGGTACTTACTGACATTGTAACGTGGCAGGTGGCTGAGCCTCGATGTGCCTCACCGCTCTCTCTGTACGTGGAATGAGTGGGTGACAGTATCGTCTTCCTCACGTGTTCTTGTGAGCTTTGAACTCATTAACACATAACAACTTACTGAGCGAAACCCACCAGCAAAAGTAATTATTCATAATAAAATTATACCTAAATAATGACAAGATGCCTGCAGTGGTAGCCCTGTGGCATCTGATCCCGTCAGATCTCGGAAGCTAAGCAGGGTCGGGCCTGGTTAGTACTTGGATGGGAGACCGCCTGGGAACACCAGATACTGCAGGCTTGGGAGAAGGACCTGGCAATCCGCTCCCAATAATCAATCTGCCATTGAAAACCCTACGAACAGCAGAGAAGCACTGACAATAGTGTTTCACCTGTTGTACGTTGGGTCGCTATGAGTCGGATACCAACTCTATAGCACCTAACAACAGCAACAATGACAAGATATTATCTTATCCTCTCATGCATGTCTCCACCACTTATTTCCCAGGGGTGGTTGTATTTCAGTTTTGGTTAAGTCTCGTTTCAGAAAACTTAGACTTTTATGATTAATGTTTGTGGAAAGCCATATCATGCCATAATTTTCTTTTTTTTTTGTACATCTTCACCTGTCCTCTTAAAATACCCTTTCTTTCTTCTCTGCATTCAGGCACCCACCTCAGGTATTCATGAACCAGCGTTTAGAATCCATGGTGATTGGCCTGTTTAATATGGGTGGAGGGTGGCAACAGAAGAGAAATCTGACTGAAAATCCCCTTCTGTGGCATATATCCTTAAAGGAGGCCGTTTGCTTCCCTAGAAAATAATTAGTATACCATATTACTTAAGATAGTATTAGTTGTTGTACCAAGTAAACCCCAAACATGTGAGGATTCTGACATTAGAGAGGCTCATTTCTCCTTTCTGAGAAGTTTACATGGGCACTCCTTGCAGTCATGGAGGGTCCCAGGTTCTTTCCATGTTGTGGCTCCAGCATCTTCACCATGTGGCTTTGGAGGTTGCTGTGTTCATTTTCATCAAGCAAGGAATGTGGAGGGAAAAAAGAAATTAAGATTGTGCCTCAGAGATGCTTGTGTTGTAGGCCTGGAGATAGTGTGCATTGCTTCATATTCACGTTCCATGTGAGTAATTCAGTTACATGACTATGTCTGACTTCAAGATGGGCTGGGACATGTTAGGGAACCGGTGAGCCCAAGAGTCCGGCAAGGTATGTTCTGCCATTGGTCATTTAATGCACTCTAAATAAAATGCTTACCTTTCCATTATCTTACATGCTCTGTGGTTAATGGTGACCCTTTGGGTAAATTCCTTGTAGATGTGGTTGTGTGCCATAAAAGCGAGACTTCAGTGATAGAATTTAAACATAGTAGAAGAGGTGGTTGATGGGAAAATATGTGATAGGGGTTTTGTTGTATTTTGTTTTGGTGGGGAGGATTTGGAAATCCTCTTGATTTTGCAACTCTCCTTTGTCCCACAGGACCCTATCCCATTTCTTTGTCCCACGTCCACCCAGCTACTGAACGGTCTTCTTCCTTCTTGCCTTTTTCTCCTCTATAAACTGTGAGTTTCAGAAGCTGCCCAGCTACCCTTTTATATCATACTTTCCCTTTAGCCCACCTGTACTTCCAGATTCTTTCCCTGTGCTCTGACCTACTCTCTTTTATGTATTTATTTACTTTTTTGGTGGTGATGTTAGTATTTTCAGATTTAGCATGGACTTACCTTTCTGGTGGTAGTTTTGGGTCAATCTTAGGACCCCTTGTCTTCATTGTTCTGTTTTCTTTGTTTCTCTATTCCTTCTGTTGCTTACAGCAGAGCCTTTCAGCCAGGTTGGGGTGAGGCTGGAAACACGAGAGGTTGCCCTACAGTTTGATATGTTTTCTCTTTTTACTCACATTTATTATGAACTTCTAGCATTCTTTGTTTGCAAGCTATTCTGCGGATATGATTTTCATGTCGATTTACTTTTCACTTCTTGTTTTGTACAGGTAGGGGAGGAAATATTGGGAGTTAGGCAGATTCCATTTTCTTCACATACTCAGAACTGTGTATGTGTGTTATGTAAAAGGTTTAATATTAATTCAGTTTAACAACCTCCTTTTCCTTGTCCTCCTCCTTTTTTTCCCCTCCTCTTGCCAAACAGGGAATTTACTTGTGATGCAAAAAAATGGAGGGTTTGGGGATAGAGGTGGAGAAATCTCTGCTCTGTCAGTTTCTTTTATCTAAAAAAATGTGACCTTCTTCTGCCTGTATCTCCAAATGCACCTTTGCGAGTCATCTGCATTGAAATTTTTGTGTGGGACAGACTGGGAAATAATACCCACCACTGTGTCTGTTTTTTTTTTTTTTTTTTTTTTTTTTTTTTTTTTTTTTTTTTTTTTTTTTTTTTTTTTTTTGACAAGAGTTCAGTTTTGGTGCCACATACAGTAAGGAGATGCTGTGAAATGCTGGCTAAGTGTGAGTGCCAGAGAAGAGAGTGAATTTCAGAACACAAATGGCCTTTACCATGTAGGTCTTTCCCTGGATGAGGTCTTCCATGTTCCCTCAGGTATAAGGTCATGCTGCAGATTTTTCCACATTTGTTACAGTCATACAGTTTCTTTCTTGTGCCTTCTCTGCTGCCTGCTGAGATCTGACGTCTGGTGCAGTGCTTTTCAGTATTCATTCTATGCCTAGGTTTTTCCCTCCTGCCTGAGTTCTGTGGTGTATAATAATAGATGCCTTTAAAAGGAAGATTTTCCCACATTAATTACATTAATAGAGTGTCTCTCTTGTGTGAGAGGCTGGAATTTAGCTCAGTTGGTAGAGCATTGCTCTGCAGTCTCTGAGGTCCCGGGTTCGACTCCCAGCACCACAAACATGGGAGGACGTGGCAATCCACTCCTGCGGCAATCCCGAAACAATCAGCCTTTGAAAACCCTATGAGGGTCTCTATGAGTCAGACATGACTCGATGGCACCTAACAACAACAACAACTCCTGTGTAAATTCTGTGATGTGTAGTGAGGGTAGCCTTGTGACAAAAGGGTTTCCCACATTAATGACAAAAGGGTTTCCCACATTAATGGCATCCATAGGGCCTTGAGGTTAGACACGTAAGAGTTCCTACATCCATTACCGTCATGAGTTTCTCACCTGTATGAATTATGTGAGGCACAGTGAGGGCAGCCTTAGGACCAAAGGGTTTTTCATATTCTTTACGTGCATAGGGCTTTTCTGCTGTGAGATCCACTGATGGGCAGTGAAGCCTGACATGCGCTGAAGGAGTCTCACATTGGTTACATTCACTTTCTTTTTTCTTTTACCTAACGTGTATCTTCTGATATAGTGTGAATTCAGATTTGCCAGTGATGGTTTTCTTACATTTATTACATCCATAGGGTTTCTCCTCTGTGTGTCTTTGCTGATGTGCAGTGAGGTTAGACTCTTTTTTTCAAGGTAGATATTTATTTAAAAAGTTGGAAAAGGCCATAAATACCTTAATATAATAAAATAGTATTTTAGTAATGAATTGCTTAATGCATCCCTGTAATGCTTTTCTTAGTCTCTAGTTTTTATTAATCAATGTTAGTGAGATACAGAGTGGTAAGGCTGTTGCTATTTCTATTGTGCATGTAGTACATCGTTTTTGGTTGTACTAACATCAACTTCCATAGTTTGTGAAACCCTTTTAATATGTGGTAAAAGTCATATGCAATTATGGGTTATATTCCCATATTTTCCATGTATTCAGAGATTTATACCACAATTTTTTAATCCATTCCTCTGTTCATGGAGGTTAGACTTTTTACAGAAAGATTTCTTCTCTGTGTCATAGGCATTTACATATTGGTTATATGTCCAGAAAATCTTTTCCATATGAATGTTATTATGTGTCAGTAATTTTGTTTCCATGACAAAGGCTGTCCCTTGTCCAGGATAATGAAAAGTTGCTGCCTAGTTTGAGTTTTGTCTTGCTGACTTAATCCTTTGACTACCAATTTCAAATCAAAATATATCACAAGAAGTATTTTATTTCCAGAAACTCTTCATTACAATGAACAAATAAGGACATGATTAGCAAAATAATTGAAATGTTGTTGTTGTTGTTAGGTGCCGTGAAGTCGGTATCCGATTCATAGCGACCCTACATACAACATGCGAAACACTATTGTCAGTGCTTTTCTGCTGTTCATAGGGTTTTCAATGGCAGATTGATTATTGGGAGCAGGTTGCCAGGTCCTTCTCCCAAGCCTGCAGTATCTGGTGTTCGCAGGCAGTATCCCATCCAAGCACTAACCAGGCCCGACCCTGCTTAGCTTCCGAGATCTGACGGGATCGGATGCCACAGGGCTACGGCTGCAGGCAATTGAAATGTAGAAATGTTATGACATAACAATTGAAATGTAAAAATCATCATATAATTAGTAATGTACATCATTTAAATGCAAAAACTTCCATAAGAAAAATGTATAATCAGCTAAATAAGAAAAATTAGCATGTACACTATACCAAAAAGTTCCATTGAAAATACAAAAACAGTGGCAGGTAGAAAAAGCAATGTTGGGTACAATAATATTTTATGTGTAACAATGTATGAAACAATTCTTATACGATGGTACATTGTACAGGTAGATTTATTCTTGTCTCAATTTTACCTTGTTTTTTAGATGGAGTTCACATAGTATTTAATTATTTATTTCCCAGTAATCTTATTTTATTAGTAATTTTTAGAATTCATCTTCATGGATCTCATTACGACATTTCCATATGTGCATTGCATTGTACATCATTCGTGTTTACCTCCTTTGTTACCCTCACCGTACCCCCCGACCCCCTCACATCCCTTCCCCCCAATGGTCCCCTTTCTGCTTGCATGTCTTGCTTGTATGTATATTTATCTGTCTATCTATCCCAATTTTGCCTTAAGGACAAACTGTATGATATTTCTTTTCCTTTCTGCCATTACCCTTTCTTCTTGCTCTCATCCCTTTTCTTTCATCCATTATCTTTCCCTACCTGTCCCCTTCTGCTTTCATGACCTATATGTCTCGGTGGTGAATAAGTGTTGAAGTCTAATATCCACTTGTGAGAGAAAATGTGATGTTTGTCTTTCTGAGTCTGGTTTATTTAATGTAAAATGATAATCTTTAGTTCTCTCCATTTTCTAGCAAATGCCATAATTTTGTCCTTCTTTATGGCTGAATAAAACTCATGGTGTATATGTTGTTGTTGTTGTTAGGTGCTGTCGAGTTGGTATCTGACTCATAGCAACCCTCTGTACAACAGGGGAAACACTATTGTCAGTGCTTCTCTGCTGTTCATAGGGTTTTCAATGGCAGATTGATTTTTGGGAGGGGGTTGCCAGGTCCTTCTCCCAAGCCTACGGCTTCTGGTGTTCCCAGGCGGTCTCCCATCCAGGTACTAACCAGGCCTGACCCTGCTTAGCTTCCAAGATCTGATGGGATCGGATGCCACAGGGCTACAGCTGCAGGCAATGGTGTATATATACACCACAATTTCCTTATCCATTCATCTGTTGGTGGCCACCTAGGTTGATTCCGTATCTTTTGAATATTATTGTGAATGACACTGCAATAAACATGGATGAGCATGTATCTGTGTGGTATACTGACTTATATTCCTTCAGGGATATGTAGCCAGGAGTGGTATAGCTGGGTCATATGCTAGTTCCACTTTTAGTTTTTTGAGGAGCCTCCTTGCTGATTTCCATAGTGGCTGCACCAATCTGCATTCTCAACAGCAGTTAATAAGTTTCCTTTCCCCCATGTCCTCGCCAGCATTTGTTGTTATTTTTGTTGATGGTGGCCATTGTAACTAAGGTGAGATGGGATCTCATTGTAGTTTTGATTTGCATTTCCCTGATGGCTAAGGATATTGAACATTTTTTTCATGTAATTGTTGGCCATTTGTATTTCTTCTTTTGAGAGAAGTCTCTGTTCAGTTTTTTTAGCCAGATTTTGATTGGACACATTGCTTTTTGGTGTTTAGTTTCTTGAGCTCTTTATATATTGTAGATTTTGACCCTTGCCTAATGAATAGCTGGCAAAGATTCTCTCTCATTCTGTAAGCTGTCTCTTTGCCCTGATGATTGTATCCTTTGTTGTGCAAAGGATTTTTAATTTAATGCAATCCCACTTATCAATTCTTGCTATTGTTTCCTGTGCTTTTGGGGTCCTACTCAGAAAATCCTGGCCTATGCCTATGTTATAAGGTGTTTTCCCTATGTTTTCTTCTAGCAATTTTAAAGGTTCAGATTTTACCTTAAGGTCTTTGATCCATTTTGAACTGATTTTTATACAAGATGAGATAGAGGGATCTAATTTCATTTTCTACATGAGGATATCCAGTTTTCCCAGCACTGTTTGTTGGAGAGGCTTTTTTCCAACTTATATTTTTGGCATCTTTGTTGAATATCAGGTGGCTATAGCTGCATGGGTTTATTTCTGGACACTATTCTGTTCCATTGGTCTGCATGTCTGTTTTTGTACCAGTACCATGCAGTTTTTGTTACTATGGCTGTGTAGCACAACTTGAAATTAGGACTTATGATTACCCTGTATTTTTCTTTCTGCTCAGCATAGCATTAATAATTTGGGGTCTTTTGTACTTCCATATGAATTTTAGGATTATTTATTCTATTTCTATGAAGAGTGTCATTAGAATTTTGATGGAGATTGCATTAAATCTGTAGATTGCTTTTGGTAATATGACCGTTTTCACAGTATTAGTTTTTCCACTCCATGAGCGGGCCTGCAGCCATAGCCCTGTGGCATCCAATCCTGTCAGATCTCGGAAGGTAAGCAGGGTCAGGCCTGGTTAGTATTTGGATAGGAGACTGCCTGGGAACACCATGTGCTATAGGCTTGGGAGACAGACCCGGCAACCCACTCTCAAAAATCAGTCAACCATTGAAAACCCTATGAACAGCACAGAAGCACTGACAGTAGTGTTTCTCCTGTTGTATGTAGGGTCGCTATGAGTCAGATACCAACTCCATAGCACCTAACAATAAGAAGTCCATGAGCATGGGAGATTTTTCCACCTTCTTATGTGTTCTTCAATTTCTTTCTTTAATATATTAAATTTTTTTTATTAAGACCTTTCACCTCCTTAGTTAGTTTTATTCCCAGGTTATTTTCTTTTGAAGCTGTTGTGAATGTGATTGTTTTCCTGGTTTCTTCCTCTACATGGTTGTTATTGGTATACACAACAGCTACTGATTTATATATGTTGATTTTGTATCCTGGTACTTTACTGAAAGTGCTTTTTAGCTCTAAGAGTTTTCTGGGGGATTTATTTTCCTTTAGAGATTTATAAGTATAGAATCATATCATCTGCAAATAGGGATGATTGGACTTCTTTCCTATTGCATCCCTTTTATTTCTTTCTCTTGCCTTGGTGCTGTGGCTAATAGTTCAATTACTATATTGAATAGCAGTGGAGTCAGTGGACATCCTTGTTTTGTGTCTGATATTAGGGGAAATGCTTTCAGTTTTTCCCCATTTAGTATGATGTTGGCTCTAGGCTTTTCCCATATTGCCTTTGTCATGTTGGGATATGTTCCTTCAATCCCTAGTTTCTTCAAGGCTTTTTATCATAAAAGGATGTTGAATGTTGTCAAAGGCCTTTTCAGCATGTATTGATAGAATCATGTGATTTCTGTTTATGAGTCTATTTGTATATGCTATTACATCTCTTTATCTTTTATATGTTGAACTAGCCTTGATCTCTGGAATGAAACCAATTTAATCATAGTGTATGATCTTTTTAATATGTTGTTGAATTTGATTTGCGAGTGTTTTGTTAAGGATTTTTGCATCAAGTTTTTCAGGGAAATTGGTCTATAGTTTTCCTTTTTTTGATGTATCCTTATCTGGTTTTGGTATCAGGGTAATACTGGCTTCATAGAATGATTGTGGTAGTTTTCCTTCCATTTGTATTTTGTGGAATAGCTTGAGGACAGTTGGTGTTAATTCTTCTTTAAAGGTCTTATAGAATTCAGCAGTGAGTCCATCTGGTCCTGAGTTTTTGTTTGTTGGGAGACTATTACTGCTTTGGTCTCACTGCTCATTATAGATCCATTTAAGTATCCTCTTGACTTAGATTTGGCAGATCATATGTGTCCAGGAGTTTTTTCATCTAATCTAAATTTTCCAGTTTTTTGGAATATAATTTTTCAAGGTATTCCCTAGTGATTCTCTGCATTTCATTTGTATCTGTTGTAATGTTCCCCTTTTCCTCTAATTTCTTAATTTGAGTCCTCTCTCTTTTTCCTTTGGTTATTTTGGCTACGAGTTTGTTGATCTTCTTCATCTTCCAGAAAAACAGCTCTTTGTTTTATCAGCTCTTTTTATTGTCTTAGTCTCCTATTCATTCATTTCTGATCTGTTCTTTATTATTTCTTGCCTTCTAATGGTTTGGGGTTTTATTTGTTCTTCTTTGTGTAGAGCTTGAGGTGTATCATTAAGTTATTTATTTGAGCCCACTCTGATTTTTTAATGTAGGCACTCATGTCTATAAACTTCCCTCCTCACACTGCCATTGCTGTATCCCAAAGGTTCTGGTAGGTTGTGTTTTCATCTTCATTTGATTCTAAGAATCTTTTTATTTTCTCTCTTATTTCTTCAAGCACCCACTGACCATTTAAGAGTTTGTTGTTCATTCTCCATATATTTGTGTAGTTTCTGTAATTTTTCTTGCTGTTCATTTCTAGTCTTATTCCATTAAGGTCTGATAAGATATGTGAAATTATTTTGATTTTTGTGTATTCATTAAGACTTGATTATGACCTAAAATATGTCTGTTAAGTCCATTTGAACTCTTGTGCTGTTTAAATCTGAAGTTGTTTTTTTTTTTTATTTGGATGTTCTACCTATTGGTGAGAGTGGGGTATTGAAATCACCCACTATTATTGTATCTGGACCTATCTTTAAGTCTTTTTTTTTCTTTAACAAATTTGAGTGCACTGATGTTGAATGCATGTGTATTTACAATTGTTATGCCTTCTTGATCAGTTGTTCCCTTTATTAATATGTAGTGACCTTCTTTGTCTCTTTCGACTGGTTTTAACTTAAAGTCTACTTTGTCTAATATAGGGATGGCTATTCATTCTCTCTCTCTCTATCTCTGTCTCTCTGTCTCTCTCATTTTCTGGTTTCCACTTGCTTGTTGAATCAATTCCCATCCTTTCACTTTCAGTCTGTGGTTCTTGCCAATGAGGTGTGTTTCTTGCAGACAACAAATTGTTGGATCTTGTTTTTTAATCCAGCCTGCTAATCTATGTCTTTTAATTGGAGAGTTAAGACCATTTATATTTACTGTTATTATTGAGAGGGGTTTTCTAGTTCTTGTAATTGTGTTGGGTTCCTGGTGGGATCATATGTTGTTGTTGTTGTTGTTGTTGTTGTTGTTAGGTGTCATTGAATTAAGTTTGACTTATGGCAACCCTAACAGGGTTTTCACTGGTTGATTGTTTTGGGATTGCTTTGGAAGTGGATTGCCATGTCCTTTTGCTGTTTTCATGATGCTGTGGATTGAACTGAGGGCCTCAGGGAGTGCAGAGTGGCACTTTGCCAACTGAGCTAAACCCCAGTCCTGGGTCATATACTACTTGTTCTTTTCGTTCTTCCTTCATTTGTTCCCCCCATGAAGTTCATTCTTTCCTGTGTGTGTAGGATTCCTTTAAGTATCTTCTGCAATGCTGGTTTCACGGTCCTATATTGCTTTAGTGTGTGCTTGTTTTGGAATGTGTTTATTTCTCCGTCAATTTTAGGTGATAACTTCAATGGGTGTCATAATCTTGGTTGGCAAATATTTGCTTTCAAGTTTTGCAGCATGCCATTCCATGTTTTCCTAGATTTTATGGTTTGTGAAAGAAGTCTGATGTAATTCCAATGGGTTTTCCTGTGTAAGTGAGTTGGTGTGTTTCCCTTGCAGCTTTAAACATAAGGTCCATAATCTTGGCATTTTAATTATGTGTCATGGTCAGGTTCTCTTCTAGTCATGTCTACTTGGTGTTCTAAATGTTTCTTGTGGGTTGGACATCCATTTCCTTCCCCAGATTTGGGAAATTTTCTGTTGAGATTTCACTGAATAAGTTTGCCTTTAGTTTTCATCTCAGCTTCTCCTCTTCCATGGAATCTTAGGTTTGTTCTCTTGATCATTTACCAAATTCTTGAAAATTGTGGTTATGTTCTTTTTTTAAATTCTTTGTTGATATCTGAATGTGGATATTCTGTCTTCTGCTTCATCTAATCTACTGGTGATGGTTTCCACTGTTTTTTATTTGGTTTATTCCTCATTTCCAACATTTTTTCCCCAAAAATCTCAACTTCCTTGCAGAACTTCTCATCCATTTTGCTGACTTTGTCTTCTACCTTGGTGAATTTCTGACCAAGGTCCTGTATTGTTTTCTTTACTTCATTTGCTTGTGTCCTCTTTGAAGTAATTGATCATTTTTACAAGGAGACTTTCAAATTCTTTGTCTGATGTTTCAACTACATCAGTATCTTTGGGTTGAGTGGTTAAAGAATCATGGTCTTTTGAAGATGTTGCCTTGCTTTTTCACGTCTCTTGTGTTTCTGATTTGTCATTTGTTCATCTGTAGGGGTGGAAATCACTTCCTATTTTGTTTGGGGGTCTTTTTCTTGAGATCACAATCTCTAGTGCCACTTTCAGAGAGGAGGAGAAACCAGTATAACAAGTGCAATACCCAACCAAACCATACATAGAAATCACTTAGCTTAAAATCAGTTCAAGCCAAATGCTGCACCACCTGTTCTCATAGAAGCAAGAATGGCAATAATAATACAGAGTGAGCTATGAAGTTACAAAATATCTAGGGTTGAAGGTATAAGTAGTATTAGTCTGAAGTAAGAAAGAAGGGGGCTGGGATTTAGCTCAGTTGGTAGAGTGCTGCGCTGCAGTCTCTGAGGTCCTGAGTTCGATTCCCAGCACCGCAACATGGGAGAAGGACGTGGTAGCCCACTCCCAAGGCAATCCCGAAACAGCCATGGAAAACCCTATGAGGATCTCTATGAGTCAGATACGACTCCACGGCTCCTAACAACAACAACAAGAAAGAAAGAAGGGCAGAGAAAGGAGAGATAGAGATGCCTCCAGGGTAAAGTAAAAGAAAAGATAAAGATGACCTTTATCATCTTTATCATCAGGAGAGGAAATCCATGTTGGGAAGAGGGAGAGAAAGGAGCTAAAGATTAAAACAATAATTGCATGAAAAGAAAAAGGCATATAAACAGAAGCAGGTAAACATAAGTAGAGCAATAAGAAGCAGTAAGCTGAGGAGATTTAAGGCATAAATAGAAAAAGAGAGATACACAGGCAGAAAACGATTTAAAAAAACTAAGAAAGAAAAAGTGGGAGAAGGATGTGGCAATCCACTCCCGAGGCAATCCCGAAACAGCTGCGGTATTAGTTGGACACGACTTGATGGCACCTAACAACAACAACAACAAGAAAAAAAAGATAAAAAGAAATTAGACAAAAGAGAAAAGAGGAAATGAAAGTTAGTAATGAAAAGAGGGAAGAATAGGAAAAAAAAAAAAGGAAAAAAATGAAGAGCCGTACATACACTTGCTCCCCTGCAACCCCAGCGGCTCTGGCAGCTGAGGCAGGAAGATCTTGAGCCCCACGCTAGAGGCAGCCTTCGCAATTTGGTTTGTTCCCGTCTCTAGGCAAAATCATCGTAAAGGGTGGAGGTGTTGCACAGTGGCATAGCACTTCCCCCATGCAAAGCCCTGGGTTCAGTCCCCAGCACAACTGGAAGAAAAAAAAAGAAAAGAACAAGTAGAAAAAGTCCTGGAGGGCCTTCTTTCAGCATCCTCTACTCCTGGAGTCTGTTAGGTGGAGGAGGTTGTCAGTGGAGGACAGACTCTTTTTATCTGGCCCAGCTGAATGTTGACGGTCTCCGTATTTCCCCTTAGGAGATGGAGCCATCTCTCCTTCCTGGGGAGGGGGTGCTTCTGAACAACTTCCCCAGCCTCTTGCTGCCTGAACCCCTGTGTGTGAGCCTCCACTCTCCCTCCTCACTGTAACTGCCTGTGGGGCAGGGCACCCCCAGACTCTCTGGGGGTATTATTTCTTTGTTTTCAGGCTCCTGGCACAGCTCAGTCTCACACAACAGATTCCCTTTTAGGATGGCGTCAGGTGACAGCCCTGGGAGAGAGACATGGGGCGTGGGAGAGAGAGTCACTTCTCTGGTGTTGAACCCCCCAGTCAGGGAGAGCTACTGTCTCACCACGTCCCTGGGTGAGGTCAAGGGCTTCAAGGGCTGTGGCCGTCCTATGGGACCGCCGGCCTACAGGCCAGGGCTGTCCGGCTCACCTCTGGCTGCGTGTCCTGCTCAGCCCCTCTCGCTGCTCTGCTCCCTTCTGCTATCTGGGACCTGGCAGCCCATTCCCAACACAATCAGTCATTGAAAACCCTATGAGGGTCACTGTGAGTCAGACACCAACTCGACGGCACCTAACAACAAGAACAACGTTTTCACTTACCTGGATAGAAGTCATTTATCAAGCCACGGAATACAAACATCTGGCCACACCTGGGAAAAAGTAGCAGAGATCAGCTTTCCCATCTTTTCTCCTGTTTTAATCAGACTGTCGTCCATTAGCTTGATACCTGTGGTTCCTTGCATGGTATTTCTTACTGGTCTAGATGATTTTTACAGTTTCTTTCAAATATCTTCCTAAATAATAGCTAAAATCTCATCCATTAACATCTTGGCGTGAGCATTATTCTGTATTTGAGAGCAAAGCCTTACTTGATTGTGGACATAGGATGGTACTTGGTAGTGGTCGGTTTACAAAGTATTGGGCCAGATTAGAAAGTGCATTTGTCCAGTGCTGATAGTTTTCTTCTTCGAATGCACTGTTGTATTAGGATAACACTGTAGGAGGGTGGCAGACAGAGAGATGAAGAGCAGTTGGAGAACAGAGCTGGAAGGATTGCAGTTGGTAGAGCCGGGGGCACTGAACAGTGCTCTGCTTTTCCAAGGTGATGGCTGGTGAAGGAGCGCTTCTGTAGGCGATGTGCCTTCTCCTCTGCGTTGGCCGCCGTCGCTTGGTGGATGAATGGAAAGCCACTTAGCTTTTCATCTTTTACCATCCACACGTTCAGATTCTCCTCTCAGCAAAGTAGACAGATTGGTTTGTTCCTTCCTCTTCCCCCTTCATATGTATCTTGGCCCCTTCTCTCTTTCCATGATATTTTTAGCTATCTCTTTCTGTGAGAATGTTAGGTAACTATCTGAAAAAGGAGATGATAAGTGTTCATATTCAGTTTGTAAAGTTGTAGAAGCATTGTTGGGAGACTGGCGAAGGATAAAAATTTCTTGCCTCATGACCCAATTTGATCTTCAAACATTTTAGAGTCCTTTCTATCTAGGGTAAAAGAATCATAATGTCCATTTTCTTCTTTCTAGTATTTATTTGGGGCTGGGATTTAGCTTGGTTGGTACAGTGCCACTCTGAAGTCTCTGAGGTCCCAGGTTCGATTCCCAGCACTGCAAAAGTGGGAGAAGGACATGGCAATCCACTCCCGAGGCAATATTGAAACAATCAGCCATCGAAACCCCTGTAAGGGTCACTATGAGTTGGACACAACTCCACGGTACCTAACAACAACAACAACAACAACAACAACAACAACAACAACACTATTTAGTAGAAAAGATATGGGAAAATTATGCAAATTTGTAATGATATAAATTTGGGATTCAGGGTGCACAGACTGGATTCTCATCTTGCTTCTCCCAGCTGGGCAGCTGAGCATCTAAGTGAATTCTTTGGGTCGCATTCGCCCCACGTGGGAACTCTACTAGTCAGCTCTGAGTTGCGACAATGAAATACCAGTGACAGCTATGTTTATAAAGGCAAAAAACCTTATTTAACTTAGAGATTTGGAGGTTCAGAGGCCAAGGTCAGCCCGGCCTGGCCAATTTGGCCTCTGGTGAGGGCAGATGATGACATGTCACCGTGGGAGCACATTGTGGGGTGAGGGGTCCCTTCTGACCACAGCAGACAGGGGAATGGCAGGCAGGATCGCACAGTCCCTTGTGAGGGCAGGTCCCCAGTGTCCTCAGAACCTCCCACTAGGCACCACTTCCTGGGATTCCCACCACCCCCTGGTCCTCCATTCCCAGTTCCACACCTGTAACAGGTGGGCCTTTGGGGGACATTCAGGGTCTAAACTGTAGCTCTATTAATGTCATCTATACTGATCTTGCCTGCAGCCGTAGCCCTGTGGCATCCAATCCTGTCAGATCTCGGAAGCTAAGCAGGGTCAGAACTGGTTAGTCCTTGGATAGGAGACCACCTGGGAACACCAGAAGCTGTAGGCTTGGGAGAAGGACCTGGCAACCCACTCCCCCAAATCAATCTGCCATTGAGAACCCTATGAACAGCAGAGAAACACTGACAATAGTGTTTCTCCTGTTGTACGTAGGGTTGCTATGAGTTGGATAGCGACTTGACGGCACCTATCAAAACAAACAACATACTGATCTCACGAGATTTCTGTTAGGACCAAATGAGACAAAGTATATGGAAGCCTTTGTAGTCAGTAAATTTGTTTGCATGTGTGTATGTATTTGTGTGGGGCATTCCATGGTTGTGGGGCATTCTACTTCAGGCCCTGGAGGTGGGACCCCACACAGAACAGAGACCAGAGACCCACTACTCTCTAGTTGGTTTGATGACGGAGATACCACACTCCAGGAGGCTGGGTGGATGGCAGCAGCTCAGCTTTATTTTCCTGACAGCCGCACTGCTTAATGATGTTGTTCCCGAACAGCTCTGTCGACAACAGCTCAATGTTATAGCCCTTTGGTGTTACAGCTCAGTGTTATAGCTATCAGTGGCGGCTTGTTTTGTATTACAGCCCTTTGCAGCTCAGTCCAGCTCAGCAGCTCCCCAAGCTCTTGTGTACTGTGCTTATAAGCATTTGGTTAGCCAATCAGGGGCTAGGGCACCCCTGATTGAATGATAGGGCAGAACCAATCAGGTGTTGTCTTGCCATGGGGTGTAACCAATCAGGGATGCTAAATGACTGGCCAATCAGAAGACATGGGGTGACTAGGGAGTAACCTATCTGGTGATTTATTCAAATGGGGTGAAAGGGAGTAATCTATCAGATGGCTAGAGAGTGGAGGAGGGACAAACCCAGGCTGCATTTGGTGGGGGCCATTTGCCTTGACCTCTTGACCTCAACTCCATAAGCCCAAGCTGGATGTGCCAAAGGCTGTTAGGGACCATTTTAGCCATTAAGCAGGCGACCTCCCTCAAAAGGGTGAGGGCTCATGTCCCTGCAAGGTTGGGAGGGTGAAGATCAACGCCCCACCTCTGATGGCCCCCAAGTTCTCTCCTGTTGGCCGTTCTGTGACTGCGCCTGCCTTAGGCTGTTCCTCCCATGAGGAATCTTACCCGTCTCTGGCTAACCAGCCATTCCCTGAGGCCACAGGACTGTTCTCGATGGGTGATGTCAGGTCAGGACTTGAGGTGGGCTAGATAAGCCTCAAGGCAAGCTGACTCAGAGTTCTGCCCTTTTCCTTCCTCTCTAGGCCATATCCCTACATGTATTATTATTATCTTACTGAAGTTAATATTTTTCAAAGTATCTGGGCCAGGATTGGTGGCTCACACCTGTGGTTCCAGCTCTTAGGGAGGCTGAGATGAGAGGACAGCTTGAGCCCAGGTAGAGACAGTCTTGGTACTTACAGACTCTTAGGGATGACCCACATGCATTCTACATGTATGAATTCTGATATATATTCTGATTATTATATATCTGATATTCAGATATATTCTGATTATTTTTATTATTCATTCATTCAATGATTTGATACAACATTCAAGATTTTGGATGCATGAGAACTACTACTGAGTTGGTAAGGTGGACCTTCCAAATTTTTTCAATAATTAATTTAAATGATGGTATATATTGATAGGAAGCACTTTGCTGATCTCTGAACAAGTCAATGGCTCCCAGCATGAAAAATTCTGACTACTAAATTTTGGATGTTGGCAAAGAAGCAGACCTCACTATTCAGTTTCTATGAAAATCCAGGAAAAATGTTCCTTTATTGTTTGATCAGCATTCAAATGTGAAATACAGTAGTTCTCTGTTATTTGCCTTTTGGCAGTTTCTGGTAACCTACAGTCACATAACCTCAGAAAATATGAAATGGGAAATTCCAGAGAAAACCCATTCATAAGTTTTAAATTGTACTCCATCTGAGAAGTGTTATGAAACCTTGCACCATCCCATTCTGTTCCATCTTGGATGTGATCATCTTTTTATGTGGTGTATCCATACTGTATACCCTACCCTTGCATTACTCACTTAGTAACCTTAGAGATCAGATTGACTGCTCTAACACTGTAGCATTTGTGTTCAGATAACCCTTATTTTACGTAATGGCTTCTAAGTTCAAGAGTAATGATGGTGGCAACTTTATTACAGTATACATTATAATTGTTCTCTTTATTAGCTGTTAATCTCTCACTATTCAGAATTTAAATTTTTTATCATAGATATGTGTGTATAGGACAGAAGATAATATACATGGGGTTGGGAATTACCCATGGTTTTAGGCATCCACTCAGGGGCTTGGAACATATCCCCCAGGTTTGAGGGAGTGTATGTAAAAATAACAATTGTATCATATTATTC
The DNA here is from genome assembly GCA_007922755.1 of Pedetes capensis. NCBI lineage: Eukaryota > Metazoa > Chordata > Mammalia > Rodentia > Pedetidae > Pedetes > Pedetes capensis. Next base: position 55,467 of record VMDO01009656.1, read on the forward strand.
TCTCATGTTTGTTGTTTCTAAACAGTATGTAATGAATAATGTGCTCTTTTTCTCTAGATATAATGTAGTTTGAATTTATGTTTTAAAAATATCTAAGCTGGGAGCAGAGGCAAACACCTGTAGTCCCAGCTACTGGGGAGGGTGAGGCAAGAGGATCGCTTGAGTCCACAAGTTTGAGGACACCGTGGGCATCACAGTGAGACCTAGTCTCCAAAAAGAAAAAAAAGTCTAGAATTGTCCTTGTACACTGTTGGTGAGAATGTAAATTAGAACAACCACTCTGGAAAACAGTGTGGAAATTCTTTAAGAAATTATAAATAGAACTGCCATATGATCCATCAGTCCCAAAGGGATGTTTATCCAAAGGAAGTGAAATCAGGATATCACAAGGTACCCATACTCCTATGTTCACTGCGGGCTGGGATTTAGCTCAATTGGTAGAGTGCTGCACTGCAGTCTTTGAGGTCCCGAGTTCAATTCCCAGCACTGCCAAAATGGGAGAAGGACCTGGCAATCCATTCCCATGGCAATCCAGAAACAGCCATTGAAAACCCTATGAGGGTTGCTATGACTCGGATACCAACTCGACGGCACCTAACAACAACAACAATATTTACTGCAGAACTTTTTGCAGTAGCCAAGAGAGGGAATTAACTGATGTATCCATCAAAGGATGAATGGATAAAAGAAAAGAATATTATTCAGCCAAAAAAATGACAAAATCCTGTCAAATGTAGCAATGTGGATGGAACTGAAGGTCCTAATGTTGAGCAAAATAAGCCAGGCACAGAAAGACAAATCTATTCATCTCTTCACTCCTGTGAAGTCCAGAAAAGCTGAGCTCTTAGAACTAGTGAGCAGAGTAGTAGTTACCAGAGGCTGGGGCATGAAGGAAAGGAGAGAGCTAGGGAGAGACTGCCTAACAGGTGCGAACTTATAATCAGATAGGAGGCCTAAGTGTTGGAGGTTTCTGTTACCTGGAGGTTGATTATGATTAACAGTATCATGTGGTCTAATCCAAAGTAGCTACAGAGAAGATTTTGAATATTTTCATCATAAAGAAATGATAAACGATTGAGACAATCAATAACTTAAGCATCTTGTTGATGAATACACAGTGTATAAATGTACCAAAATACTACACTGTACTCAGTAAAGATGTATAGTTATCTGTCAAAAAACAAAACAAAACAAAAAAAATTTGGAGTTGTAATGTGGTGCTGTTAGGTGCTGTTGAGTCGAGTCCAACTCATAGCAACCCTCATAGGGTTTTCAATGGCTGATTGTTTTGGGATTGTTTTCGGGAGTGGGCTGCCATGTCCTTCTCCCGTTTTTGCTGGGCTGAGCATCGAACCCAGGGCTTCGGAGGGTATTGAGTAGCACTCTACCAACTGAGCTAAACCCCAGACCCTGGAGTCGTCATTTACTTCACATATTTATACTATTTCCCCCCACCCCGTGATTTCCTGGTTCTTAGGGTAGTTATCTTTCCTTTTGATGTAGCTCAGTGACTTCTAGACAGTGCTGATAATAGATAGTCTTTTTTATTTTTTTCGTGGTACTGGGGGTAGAACCCAGGGCCTCGCGCCTGCATGCTTTGCAAGTGCTGGACCACTGAGCTGCAACCCCAGCCCATTTTTTTACTTTTTGAGGCAGGGTCTCGCTAAATTGTGCAGATTGCCTCTGGTCTCGAACTTGCGATCCTCCTGCCTCTGCCTCCTGAGCCGCTGGGATTACAGGTGTGCACCGCCACGCCTGGCTCGATAATAGATATTCTTGACTTGAAGGGACCAGTAGATTTTTGTCACTCCTCTTTGGAATATGTTTAAAGCTTTTCTTTTTTTCCTCTGGCTCAGGGAATTCAAATTAGGTTGTGAATTTATAGTCTTGGTGATAGCAAAGAATAGGGCGTTTGCTACTATGATTAAAATGACACTTTCATTTACAATTTAATAGAAGGTAGAAATCATGGAGCTGTATTTTCTTTGATTCATTCTCAGCTCTCTTGAACTTTTTAATGAGAGGTTCATGCGCACCCAGAGGGAGAAATCCCGCATTGACTCATGCCTGTTATTTTTAGTCTTATGTTCCAAATTGAGGCCTCTGTAAGTTATTATAAGCACTAAGCGACTAAAGTAGACCCTCAGCCTTTGAAGGTGCAGTGGGGGAGATGAGGCGAAGGTCATGGAAGGTGGAGAATCTGGAGTAATCATAATAAAAATAGACTGCCCATGGGTGGTGAAGACGGTGTGAGAGCCAGTCCGGCACCTCACTGTGCTCTGCCTTTCTCTGAAATCCTACTGTCCAGAAGGACCGTTTCTCTTCTCCCCTATTCATTTCTCTACAGTCTGTATTGATTGCGAGTGTTGTGCGTATACTCCCAAGGTGTTTTGCAGAATAGTGCCTGTAGATCAGCTTCAGAAACTGGAAGCCTGTTTCAGCTTTTCCTAAGCCCTCTGCATGATTCAGCGGCCATGTACGTTTCCACACCTCACTGCAAAGGAACAGAGGTGCACTGACTGCTCCCAGAAAAGCAGGATTAAGATGTTTGCTTCTGCCTGGCCCTTGGTGGAGGGGAAGAGGTCTAGGCACGCTTTGGCACAGAGGCGAGGTTCACTGATTGGTGGCTGAGCTGTCCAGGGCCTGTGTTCCTGTCCCTTCCCATCCCTGTGAAAAGAGAAGCAGCGGTGGATTCCTAGGTAGTCCTGACAGACCTGGTATCGGACATAGCAGCCGCGGTATGTTCTTCAGGGATGAGGTCCAGGCAGTGTGATGGGTCCCATCACCCATTCACTTTTGCTTTCTGCCTCCTAACGGTTTTTTTTTTTTCCTCCATTAGAAGCAGGGTAAGAGAGAAGGGAGATTTTTTTTTTTCTTATTGACCTATTTCCTCCTAAGTTCCAGGCAGAGGAGTGGGATGTTCTAATTAGTACACTAATAATGTTGGCATACGTTATATATACTAATTATGTTTTGCTAATTGTATGCTAATAATATATACTACTTAATGTGGCATAGGGAGATGGACCTGGTAACCCGCTCCCCAAAATCAATCCACCATTGAAAACCCTAAGAACAGCAGAGAAGCACTGACAATAGTGTTTCCCCTGTTGTATGTAGGGTTGGTATGAGTCTGATACTGACTCAATGGCACCTAACAACAACAATATGGCATAAGTACTTATATTACTTAAATGTCTCCAAAAAGAAAAACAGCTTATGGCTGGGTTCTTTTGATCAATACATTTAATTTTATGGTTATTTATACTGGCTTCTGACCATTTTCAAGAGGAAGGAAAGTATCTGATGAGGACCATTGTCATGTATCAGCTGAAACACACTTCAGCTCTTCCACATGCAGCCAGGAAGTTAGATAACCACAAACAGATCTTTCAAAAAATACATCCCCAACATGACTGATGTGTCTGATGGTTTGGCTTAGATTTGAAGATGATTTGCTCAAAGGATTGGTCACTAACCTCCGTGCATCTTGAATTACTATCAAATATGGATTGCTTTGGGGCTGGGGTTTAGCTCAGTTGGTAGAGCGCTGCTCTGCAGTCTCTGAGGTCCTGGGTTTGATTCCCAGCACTACAAAAATGGGAGAAGGATGTGGCAATCCACTCCAGAGGCAATCCCGAAACAATCAGCCATCGAAAACCCTATGAGAGGGGCTGGGCGTGGTGGCGCATGCCTGTAATCCCAGCGGCTCCGGAGGCGGAGGCAGGAGGATCGCAAGTTCGAGACCAGAGGCACTCTGCGTAATTTAGCGAGACCCTGTCTCAAAAAGTAAAAAAAAAAAAATGGGCTGAGGTGCAGCTCAGTGGTCTAGCACTTGCAGAACATGCAGGCGCAAGGCCCTGGGTTCAACCCCCAGTACCGCAAAAAAAAAAAAAAAAAAAAAGAAAAGAACAGAAAACCCTATGAGGGTCATTGTGAGCTGGACACGACTCTATATGGCACCTAACAACAACAGCAGGGTATGAAGGAAGTGTGGGGCACTCCTGGTCAGGCCTGGATATTACTGGCAGAGCGTCATGCACATACATACCGTTACGCCTCTACCTCAACTGCCCTGGGACCCTGGGAGCAGGGTGAGCACAGAGGAGGAGAAGGAAAAGCCTCGGGATGTTTTCTCTGCAAGCACACACAGCTCTTTATTGCCTCTGCCCTTAGAAGGACGGGGAAACCCAGCAAGGTTATAGTTCAAGTGTCACAGCTCAAGTGCTATAGTTCTGGTAGCTGCTGTGTGGGCAGCAGCGGCAGTGGCGGTGGCGGTGGCGATGGGCAGCTCCCCCCGTAGTCTCTTTCCTGCCACGTCTGCTGGGGCTCTTCTGCTGCCAACCGTTGTCTGGAGAGTGCCGGTCCAGAGATGGTCCTGAAGTCCATAGAGAGCTCTTGTCTGATGCCAGGGGAGTAGCTGAGTAAACTGGGGAACTGCAGTTGCTTAAATAGCCTTGGCTGACCAATCACTGGTTAGGATTAATTGACCAGTCACAGGAGAGGAACCAAAAAAGATTTGCAAAACATCCAATCAGGTTGTGATGGGATTTTCAGGCGGTGGGGTGGGGGGTGGGGGGGTTTTGGGGAGGAGTGTGGCTAACTTGCCTGGGCAAGCGGGGGCATGTCCCTGGCTTGCCTTTTCTGCAAAGTCCCTTTTACTTTTCTTTTCTTTTTTTTTTTTTTTTCTTTTTTGGTACTGGGGGTTGAACCCAGGGCCTCGCACCTGCATGCTCTGCAAGTGCTGGACCACTGAGCTGCACCCCCAGCCCATTTTTTTACTTTTTTTTTGAGACAGGGTCTCTCTAAGTTATGCAGACTACCTCTGGTCTTGAACTTGCGATCCTCCTGCCTCCGCCTCCCGAGCCGCTGGGATTACACGCGTGCACCACCGCGCCTGGCTCCCTTTTAAGCTTCTTGTACAGATTCATAAGAATTGGGATTTTTGCCTACGTTGTCCAGATTTATCTCTACAAGGAAGCATCCAGCTTTGCACTTCTCTCTACTGACGACGCACACATGCCAGTTACTGAATGATTCATCCTCTCCCTGCCAATCACCAAGCCATTGTCACCACACGCAAATTAGGACACATATTTGGGCTAGTTTCTTTGTTTAAATTCTTTTCTTTCACTGATCTGTAGGTGTTTTCTGGAACAACTGTTACAGATTTTTTTTTTTTTTTTTAATTAATGTGGCATTTGCTATCTGCTAGAAAAGGCCTTCATGTATTTATGCTGGCTTAAAATTTTCCCCAGTTATTTGCTTATGTTTATTTTTCCAGATGACCTTTGGAGTCACTCTTTCAAGTAACCCCTCCTGCAGTTTATGTCCTGCTTCCTTTTCCCCAAAACAATGAAGGAGTGGAGTTAAATTTCCAAGTGCATTTGTCTTTCCATTCAGAAATACGGCAGGTCCCTGGGTTCTCCCTGACGTCTCCCAACAGTGATTTTGTTCTTTCTCTTTTCCTGCATCTGGAGGGCATTGAACGTGGGGCTTTATGCATGCTGGGCTAGAGGTAGGTGCTGTATCATGAGCTGCACCCCAGCTCCATTTTTTATTTTTTATTTTGAGGCAGGTTCTCACTGAGTTGCAAATGCTGCTGCAGCCTCTTGAATCAGTGAGGTTTAGGTGGATGCCACCGTGTCCAGCTACTGTACACATTTATCATTAAGTTATTACTTTTATGTTCTATATGTTTTGTTGCTATGGTGAGTGAGACTTTATAAATGTTCATTAATTATCTCTTGCATGTACGGAGTGATCGCTTCGTATACTCGTTTTGAGCAATGTTTGCATAGGATGTGAGGTAGGGATCGCAGTTCCCTCTGTACATACAGATGTCTACTTATTTCATTACCATTTGATGGCAAGGCCAGCCTTGCTACACTGAAGTGCTGTTGTCCCTTTGTAGGAAGTCAGTAGATCATACACTTATGGGTACATTACTAACTGGACAAAGAGATGATTCCCATCCCAGTGAGATGGCAGAAGATTTCATTCCGCTACTCAGAGCAGGGTGCAATTTAAACTTGAGGAATTATTTATTTATTTCTGGAATGTTTCTTCAAGGCTGGTTGGTTGGTCGGTTTCGAGCCAGGGTCATGCGGTGTAGCCCAGGCTGCCCTTGAACTTGAGAACCTCTTGCCTCAGCCTCCCATTTGCTGGGGTTATAGGGCACCACCAGGCATGGCTTGGAATTTTCCAGGTCATATTTTAGAACGCAGTTGACCACAGTTAACTGAAACCGTAGAAAATGAGGATCCACAAGTAAGGCAAGGATGGCTAGCCTGTAACTTTATAATCGGTCTTGAACTTGGAGGGAGCCAGTCCTTAAACATTGCTCCTTTTAAAATTCTTTTGGCGATTCCAGATTGTTTGTATTTCCATGTGAATTTCAGTATCGGCTTGTCAATTTCTATAGAAAAACCTCCTGGGATTTTGAGTGGGATTGTGTAGATAAATTGGGGAAAAGGAGCATCTTAATCACCTGTAATCCCTGTGAGCTGGGAGGTAGAGGCATGGGGATCACAAGTTCAAGGCCAGAGGCAGTCTGTTCAACCTAGGGAGACCTTGTCTCAAAGTAAAAACAATAAAAAAGAGGTTGGGGGTGCAGCTCAGTGGCAGAGCATTTGCTTAGCACGTGGCAGGTGCTGGGTCCAACCCCCAGTGCTGAAAAAAAGGGCATTGTAGTCATAGTGGGCTGATCCCAAGCATAGTGTGCATCTCTGTTAAGTCCCCTTTGATTTTTCTCAGATCTGTGTTATAATTTTCAGACTACAGATCCTTACATGTCTTTTGTCAGCTTATCCCTCAGTTTTCTGTAATTTTTAATGCTATTGTAAATGTTGTTGTTGTTGTTGTTGTTGTTAGGCGCCATCAAGTCGGCATCCAACTCATAGTGACCCTGTGTACAAAAGGCAAAACACTATTGTCAGTGCTTCTCAGCTGTTCATAGGGTTTATAATGGTGGATTGATTTTTGGGAGTGGGTTGCCGGGTCCTTCTCCCAAGCCTACAGCACCTGGTGTTCCCAGGCAGTCTCCCATCCAAGGACTATCCAGGCCTGACCCTGCTTAGCTTCGAGATCTGATGGAATCAGATGCCACAGGGTTACAGCTGCAGGCCACAATTGTAAGTAGAATTTTAAAATTTAACTTCTAGTGGTTCATTGGTAATATATAGGAATAGAATGGATGTTTGGGTTCATTTTGTATTGATTTGTGTATACAGTTGATCTTATTGTCAGGCAATTTTGCCAAACTCATTCGTTAGTTCAAGTAAAGATTTCTTTCTTTCTTTCTTTCTTTCTTTCTTTCTTTCTTTCTTTTCTTTTCTTTTTTTTAATTTGTAGATTACAAAATTTCTATGTGGATGACCAGGTGTGAATAGAGACAGTTTGACTTTTTTCTTTCCAATCTGGATGTCTTTTATTTCTTTATTATACCGATTGGAACTTCTAATATAATGTTAACAGAACTCCTGCAAATGGATCCTTTTGCTTTGTTGTTGATCTCAGGGGAAGAGAATTTTTAGTCTTTGGCCACTGAATACAATGTTAGATGTCAGTCTTTTGTAGATGCTTTTTACCTGCTTGACGATCAAATTCTGTGAGAAATGGTATTGGGATTTTGTTGAGTTCTTTTTTCTGCATGTGCTGAGACAATCACATCATTTTTAACTACACTTACTTTTAGTTTGTTTATATGGTAATCACATGTTGTTGTTAGGTGCCCTCAAGTTGGTATCCGACTCATAGAGAACCTATGTACAACAGGTGAAACAAAATTGTTACTGAGTCTCAGCTACTCATAGGGTTTTTGATGGCAGATTGATTTTTGGGGCTGGGTTGCCTGGTCCTTCTCCCAAATCACATGTAACACCTATCTAAATTCTTGAGATAAGCTTCACTGGGTCCCTCTGGGCTATCCTTTTAATATATCGTTAAATTGAATTTGCTGAAATTTTGTAAGACTTTCTGCCCCTCTGTGCGAAAGGGATGCTGTCTTGTAGCTTTATTTTCTTGTTATGTCTTTTAGTGTCAGAATCATACTTGCCTTGGAGAGTGAATTGGGAAGTATCATTCCCCACTCCTCAATTTTTCTGAGAGAATTCATATACAGTTGTTATTATTTCTTTTTAAAATCATAGGGACCGTGCATCAGAAAAGCCATCTAAGTCTTGAGTTTTCTTTGTAGGAAGCTGGTTTAACTGTTTTTTAACTATTTTAATTTTAAAATATATATGGTTCTATTCAGGTTATCTGTTTATTCTTGAGAGTTGTTTGTGTGTTTCAAGGAATTTGTTCATTTTGTTTAAGTTTGGGGGGTTCACTGACATTAAATTGTTCATAACATTCCTTTGTTATCCTGATAATACCTGTGGACTGCCTAGTAATATGTTGTTGTTGTTGTTAGGTGCTGTCAAGTCAGTATCCGACTCATAGCAACTCTACATACAACAGGGGAAACACTATTGTCAGTGCTTCTCTGCTGTTCATAGGGTTTTCAATGGTGGATTGATTTTTGGGAGTGGGTTGCTGGGTCCTTCTCCCAAGCGTACAGCACCTGGTGTTCCCAGGTGGTCTCCCATCCAAGTACTAACCAGGCCGGACCCTGCTTAGCTTCCAAGATCTGACAGGATTGGATGCCACAGGGATCCGGCTGTAGGCCCCTAGTGATATAATCACTGTCATTCTTGATATTGGTAATATTAGCCCCCCACCTCGGCACCCCCTGATCATTCTGGCTAGAGGTTGGTCAGTTTACTTGGTATTCTCAACGAGCCAGGTTTTGGCTTCATTTGTTGTTGTTGTTATTGTTGTTGTTGTTAGGTGCTGTTGAGTCAGTGTCCAACTCACAGCGACCCTACATGCAACAGACGAAACACTATTGTCAGTGCTTCTCTGCTATTCATAGGGTTTTCAATGGCTGATTGATTTTTGGGAGTGGGTTTCCAGGTCCTTCTCCCAAGCCTACAGCACCTGGTGATCCTAGGCGGTCTCCCATCCAAGGATTAACCAGGCCCGACCCTGCTTAGCTTCCAAAATCTGACGGGATCAGATGCCATAGTGGTACAGCTACAGGCTTCCTTGGTATTTCTTTATTGTGTAGCTATTTTCTATTTCATTGATTTCTGTTCTGCTCCTTTTATTCCCTCTCTTCCTAACTGTGAGTTTTATTTGCTTTTTTCCCCAATCTCTTAATGTAAATGTTTTTCAATGCTATCTCTCCTTATAGAATTTTGAAATTAAATTCATAGATAATATAGCCTGCTCCCACATTAAGTTGAATAAAGTTCTACTGAACTACATGTAACGGAGGAACAAAAGAAAGAGAATTTATCATGCAGTGATAGCTATTTTGGTATGTAAACAGCCAGGTGCAATTGCACAGGTGTAAGACACAACAATGCAATCAGCTGCCTAACTTGTTCAGAAGTTGGCTGTTAACCGTATAATTTGGAAAGTGACCCCATTTTAGGTCATCCATTTGAGGCCTTGTTTCCTAAAGCATTGAGTGCTATAAACGTTCCTTTTCACATTATTTTAGGTGCATCCCACAAATTTTGACAGAATGATTTCACATCTTTCCCAGTGAAAAATACTGCCAGGCTGAGCATGGTGGGACGCTCCTGTGATCCCAGCACTCAGGAGGCTGAAGCTGAAGGATCTGGAGTTCAAGGCCAGCCTTGACTACATAGGGAGTTCCAGGAGAGGCTGGGCTATATGATGAGAACCTGTCTCAAAAACAAATGAACAAACAAACAAAATACTGTTGATTTTCTCTTGGATTTGTTCATTGACCTGTGCATTATTGGAAAGGTTATCATCTAATTCTCAAGTAGTTGGATATTTTTCAGAAATAGTTCATATTTGTGTTTCTAATTCAGGTGGCTAGAAAATATACTTTAAATGACTTGAGTCCTTTTAAATTTATTGAGAGCTGGGATTTAGCTCAGTTGGTAGAGCGCTGCCCTGTAGTCTCTGAGGTCCCGGGTTCAATTCCCAGCACCACAAAAATGGGAGAAGGACATGGCAATCCATTCCCAAGGCAATCCCGAAACAGTCAGCCATTGAAAACCCTATGAGGGTCACTATGAGTTGGATACCAACTCGATGGCACCTAACAACTTTGGGCTGGGATTTAGCTCAGTGGGTAGAGTGCTGCGCTGCAGTCTCTGAGGTCCCAAGTTCAATTCCCAGCACCGCAAAAATGGGAGCAGGGCCTGGCAATCCACTTCCAAGGCAATCCCGAAGCACTCAGCCATTGAAAACCCTATGACGGTCGCTATGAGTTGGATACCGACTCGACGGCACCTAACAACAACAACAACAACAACAACATTTTATGACTCAAGATATGGTGTACCTTGGTAAACACTTTGTGCTGAGTAGAAGGATTGTATCTCCTGCTATGTTGAGTGGAGGGTTTTGTTGTTGTTGTTAGGTGCCGTCTAGTCAAGTCTGACTCATAACAACCTCCATAGAGTTTTCAGTGGCTGATTATTTTTTGGGATTGTTTCCAGAGTGGGCTGCCACGTCCTTCTCTCATGTTCACTGTGCTGGGGATTGAACCCAGGACCACAGAGAGCACAGAACAGCACTTTGCCAACTGAGCTAAACCCCAGTCCCAGAGTGTTTTGTAAGTGTCAATTATGTCAAGTTGGTTAATATGATTTTAGTCTTTTATATCATGAATTATCTTTTGTCTACTTCTTCTATCGATAATTGTGGATTATCTCCTTCTCTGTGCAAGTCTGTTGTTTATTGTTTCACCCACATTGAAATTCTGTTATGGACATTTAGAAATGTTATATCTTCCTTGTGAATTGACCCCTTTATTGTTAGGAAATGGCCCTTTTATCTCTAGTAATGTTCCTTACTTTGAAATGTACTTTATCTTTTAAAAATAGCTACTGAAGGTTTTGGGGAGAAGGACCTTTCAACCCACTCCCCCAAAGCAATCTGAATAGCAGAGAAGAACCAACAATACTGTTTTGCCTGTTGTACATAGGGTTGCTATGTGTCAGGCACTGACTCGATGACACATAACAACAACAACAACAACTGCAGATTTCCTTTCCTTTCCTTTTTTTTTTAAATTAAAGACAATTTTTAGAGTAGTTTAGGAAGGTGTAGAGATTTCCCATGTCCCTCTTTCCCCATACATCTCTAGTTAACCCCATTATTAACAATCAGCACCAGAGTGGTCCTTCTGTTAGAATTGATGAACCTACATTGGCATGTCTCTATCCCCAGTAGACCACAGTTTACATTAGGACTCATGTTTGATATTCTCCAGTCTAAGAGCTTTGACAATTGTATAATGACATGTTGTTGCTGTTAGGTGCTGTAGAGTCGGTGTTTGCCTCATAGCAACCCTGTGTACAACAGGGGAAACACTATTGTCAGTGCTTCTCTGCTGTTCATAGGGTTTTCAATGGCGGATTGATTTTTGGGAGTGGGTTGCCGGGTCCTTCTTCCTAATGACATGTATCTACCATTAAATATCGTACAGATTAGTTTTACTGCTATAAAAATCCTCTCTGCTTTACCTGTTCATCCTTTGGTCTCCCCACCCCCAGCCAAGTCCCTGGCAACCACTGATCTCCACAGTTTTGCTTTTTCCAGAATGTTATGTAGTTGGAATCATTCTATGTAATGTGTATGTAGCCTTTATAGATTGGATTCTTTCACTAGTAATATGTGTCTTTTCATGGCTTGACAGCTTATTCCTGTTCTGGGCTGAATAATATGCCATTGTATGATTATACCCCTGTTATTTATCCATTCATCTGCTGAAAGACATCTTGGTTGTTTCCATTTTGGCAGTGACGAATAAAGCTTCTGTAAACATATGTGTGCAAGTGACTGTAAGTTTTCAACTCCTTTAGATAAATACTAAAGAATACAATTGCTGAGGCCTATGGTTGAACTTAGCCTTTTAAGAATCTGCTGTAGTGTCTTCGAGGGCATCCAGTGATTGTGAGTTCCTCATGCTGTGCGTCCTTGCCACCATTTGGTGTTGTCCACATCGTGGATTTTGGCCATTGTGATGTGTGTGGGGAGGCTCTGTTTTAATTTTCCATTTCCCTGATGACCCACTTTGTGGGACATGTGTTCATATACTTGTCTGCCCTCGTATATCTTCTTGCATGAGGTGTCTGTTAAGGTCTTTTGCCCTTTTAAAAAATCGGTTGTTTTCTTATTAAATTTGAAGGTTCTTGTATATTTTGGATAAGTCCTTTATCAGATGTATCATTTCCAGGCGTTTCCTCCCACTCTGTGGCCTGTCTTTTCATTTTCCTCACATTATTTTTTATGGAGTAGAAATTTAAAATTTTAATTAAGTCTGCCTTATCAATGTTTTCTTCCATGGATTTTACCTTTTAAGTCACAGAAATCATTTTTAATCATTATTTCTTTAAAGTTGTTTTTCCCATTTCTGTCTTCTCTTTCTGGAATTTCTATGCTGCAAATGTATTTATGCTCAAATCTCGCAGGCTGCTAAGGCTCTATTCCCTTTTCTGCATCTCTTTTTGTTTCTGTTACTCAAAGTGAGTAATTCCTGCTGTCTTCAAGTTCGCTCATTCTTTCATGTGTCTGCTAGATCTGCCACTGGGCTCATCTCATGAATTTTTCATTTCATTTACTCTATTTTTTACCTTTAGAATTTCTATTTGATACTTTTTATAATTTCTGTTTCTTTACTGATACTCCTTGTTCATATATTATGTCCTCATTTCCTTTAGTTTGTCCGGGATTTACTTTAACTTACTGGGCACATTTAAAAAAGCTAATTTAACAATCCTTGACTAGTTTGTTGTTGTTGTTAGGTGCCGTTGAGTCGGTGTCTGACTCATAGCGACCCTCAGAGGGTTTTCAATGGCTAACTGTTTCAGGATTGCCTTGGGAGTGGATTGCCAGGTCCTTCTCCCACTTTTGTGGTGCTGGGAATTGAACTCGGGTCCTCAGAGACTGCAGTGCAGCGCTCTACCAAGTGAGCTAAATCCCAGCCCCCTTGACTAGTAGTAACTCTGTATCTGGGCTTTCTCAAAGATAGTTTCTTCCTTTTCTTTTTCTTTCTTTCTTTCTTTCTTTCTTTCTTTCTTTTTTTTTTTTTTTTTGCGGTATTGGGGGTTGAACCCAAGATCTCGAGCTTGCATGCTTTGCAAGTGCTGTATTGCTGAGCTGCACCCCCAGACCTTTTTTTTTTTTTTTTTTTTTTTTTTTTTTTTTTTTTTTTTTTTTTTTAGTTTTTGAGGCAGGGTCTCACTAAATTACGCAGACTGCCTCTGGTATCAAACTTGCGATCCTCCTGCATCTCCCGAGTTGCTGGGATTACAGGCATGTGCCTCCATGCCTGGCCTCAGAGATAGTACCTGTCACTTCATTTTTTCTAAGAATGGGCCATTCTTCTTTTGTTGCTTTATATGCTTTGTAATTTTTTTTTTTTTTTGAGGAGTGAATATTTTGAATATTTTCATGGTGTAACTTCTGGAAATCAGATTCTCCTGCTTCCCAGGGATTTCTGACCTTTGCTTGGTGGCCAGTGCAGTCCCCTGACTCGCAACTTCTCCACACTGCTTGGGAAAGTCCATATTCCTTCTCGTATGTGGTCTCTGAGGTTCCTTTTCCATTATATCTACTAGTGCCTTTGCAGAGTTTTTCTTTAAATATGCAGATCAAACAAACCAAACCAAAACAAAGATGACTGTGTCTTTAGATCTTCCTGTAGTCCTACTGGGGCAACATGGGTGGCTTGAGGTGGCCAAAGCGACAGTAGGCATCTGCCCAGTTCTTCAGGAACTGCCAGAGTGACCAGAACGCAGAGTTTCAAATGTTGGAGGTCAGGATCTTCACTGCTGGCCCTAGCACCTGCCGGTCACTCTGGGAGTGGGTCCACCTGTGCCGACTGCCCTGCTGGGGTTGGGGGATTGAAGGATGGCAGCTGATCTGCACACACTGCTCAGTTCCAGCGGCCTCTCTCTTCATCACGCCTGTCCCTTTGTGCTGAAATCTCTGATCATTTAGGTTCTGGGGTTCCAAAATCGTTGCTTCTGTGAAGTGTTTTCTAGTTTGATGGATGTTTTGGTGGAGGGGCCAGCCCAGGGAGCTGCTGTCTACACCCTCTCCTGTAATGCTCTGAAGAAGGGCGGGGGGGACGGACCATATTTGCCCACACACTTCCCATGCCCAGTGGTCTATTCATTTTTTTCCGTACTTGAAGGACTTTAAACATTTTTCATGGTAGGTTTGCTGGTAACAAATTCTTCCAACTTGTGCATATCTTAAAGGGTTGTTGTCGTTGTTTTGTTTTGTTTCCCTTCACCTTTGTTTTCAAAGATATTTTCACTGGTAGAGAATGCTAGGTTAGCACTTGTTTTCTACTCTCAATATGTTACAAGTAGTGCTCCATCTTTTCCTAACTTGTATTGTTTCTGTTGAATTATCTCTTGTCAACCATATCTTTTGTTTCCTATGTACTTTTGGCAACTTGTAAGGTTTTATCTTTATAACTGGTTTTAAAGCAATTTGAAGATGTTTCTGAACTTTTTATTTTTCCTCTACTTGGAGTTTGTTGAGCTACTTTTTCCTTATGTTGTTGTTGTTGTTGTTAGGTGCTGTCGAGTCGAGTCCGACTCATAGTGACCCTCATAGGGCTTTCAATGGCTGACTGTTTCGGGATTGCCTTGGGAGTGGATTGCCAGGGTCTTCTCCCATTTTTGTGGTGCTGGGAATTGAACTTGGGACCTCAGAGACTGCAGGGCAGTGCTCTACCAACTGAGCTAAATCCCAGCCCCTTTTCCCTTATTTTGTTGTTGTTAGGTGCCGTCGAGTCAGTATCCGACTCATAACGACCTTCTGTACCACAGGGGAAGCACTATTGTCAGTGCCTCTCTGCTGTTCATAGGGTTTTCAATGGCAGACTGATTTTTGGGAGGGGGGTGCCAGGTCCTTCTCCCAAGCCTACAGCTTCTGGTGTTCCCAGGCAATCTCCCATCCAGGTACTAACCAGGCCCGACCCTGCTTAGCTTCTGAGATCTGATGGGATTGGATGCCACAGGGCTATGGCTGCAGGCTTTTCCCTTATAGTTTTCATTAAATTTGAAAAAATGGTGACAATTATGTCTTCAAATGTTTCCTTTCTCCCTCCCTCCCTGCTTTCCTTCCTGGTGCTGGGGATCGTACCCAGGGTCTTGCATATTCTAGGCAAGTTGTCTACCACCAAACTATATCCCCAGCCCATTTTCTTTTTCTTTTTTCTTTTAATGCTTGAATAATATACAATATGTAGTTCTAGAAGAATTCCTAGAATTCAAATATCTTTTCAACAATATTTTTTATGGTGAAATCAAATTCCAAATAATTGGGATTTCTCTTTGTGCAAAGACGAAATTAAACAAATCATGTCATTTGTTAGGTGAATACTCTGCCAATTCCAGTCACAAGTGTTTCGGAAGGCGTGGCTCAATGGCTGGAGAAACTGAGGAAAAATGACCAGGGAAGACTCTAGCTTTTTGTTTGGGGAAGGGTCTGGCCCTTGGGTCTCTCTAAGCTGGAAAGCCCCTTCCTTTTGTTGTCTCTGACCTTCAGCGCAGACGCTGCCTACGTGCAGTGGGTGGAGCATGCTAACATAGATAATAAATAATCCTTCCCAATCCCATAAGACCTTGCTTTATTTTTAAAGTTTACATTAACCCAGACTTGTCCTGACTCATAAAAATGCTTAATGTTATGGTTGGACCCTAATAAAAACAGTTTGAGACAGTCACTTGTGGCTGAAAGGTTCCCAGAAAGATACTGCACCGCCCCCCGCCCTTAGTCTCTCTAACACTCTTTTGGATATTTTAGGATATTTTGGGGGGATATTTTTGGGAAATTTTTTGGGACTTTTTTTCCATCCATTGATCTGTGCTGCTGGACAGACATGACCCAACTGGTATACAAAATATGATAATTTATTAATTAAGGAAATTAATTATTAATTAAGAAAATGTTTTGATGAAATGCCATAGCAATTCCAGTTTTTGCTATGTTGGCAAGGTTACTGTACATCTACTACATCAGTAGTTCTAAAGACTTGCTTCACATTTTATGTACATTTTAAGACTAACTTTAACCTCCAAATCTGTACTCATACATGTAATCTCCTTTTTGTTGACCTCACGTGCACTTAAATGTATGGCTTATTCAACAAAGATGGTAAACAAATATTTACCGTGACATGTAACATTAAGGAACAGCTTTTGGCAGAACTTCATCAACCTCCAACATTTTTTTATTATAAATTCAGGTATCAAAACAATCCTGAGCATATTTTTGATACTACTCATAGTCAGCACCCAGATCCCTTCAAAAATGAACACGATTTGTGGCAATATTCAATGTGCCTGCTACCTTAAGCAATTTTTTAAAAAAACTTTTGCAAAGGACTTTATTTTTTTATTGAAAAATTTTAATGTCCAACTTAATGTGTTTCATTCTGACATGCATTTCATGCATTTCATGATGACATTTCCATATATGCGTTTCATTGTACACTGCACGGATAAGCTCCCCCTTACCCTCTTGTGCCCACCCTCCCACCAATGGCCTCCCTTCTCCTTGCTTGTCTTCTTGTGGGAATATTGTTCTGTCTCCCCTTGCATCCCAATTATGATTTAAGCCCACGCTTTTTTTTTGTAGTGATCTATCTTTTTACATTGTCAGCAGTATTACATGAATAATGTAGCCCATTTGCATTATTACCGTCCTTTGGTATTGTTGTTGTTGTTGTTGTTGTTAGGTGCCGTCGAGTTGGTATCCGACTCATAGTGACCCTCTGTACAACAGGGGAAACACTATTGTCAGTGCTTCTCTGCTGTTCATAGGGTTTTCAATGGCAGATTGATTTTTGGGAGAGGGTTGCCAGGTCCTTCTCCCAAGCCTACAGCACCTGGTATTCCCAGGTAGTCTCCCATCCAGGTACTAACCAGGCCTGACCCTGCTTAGCTTCCGAGATCTGACGGGATCGGATGCCATAGGGCTACAGCTGTGTATTGGTATTATTATAATTATTCCCTGAAGTATTATAGTTGGGCTGTTTACTTTGAGGTTGCCCTCTCTCTCATTCCTTGCTCCTCCTGGTCTCTCCTCCCCTCCTGCCTTCTCCCATCATCACTTCCTTTTGCTGGATCCTTCCCTCCTTCTTTCTACTCCTTGAATTGTCCTTTTTCCACTTAGTTTACATTAGCATTTTATTATGTTCCAAGTTCTGTACCTTAAGCAATTTTAATGGCAGTTCTTTCAGTCCACACGTGTTTCCACTGCCTCCTGACCTTTCTGGCCATGCTTTCATCTTGTAAATGTGAATTCTGTTCTGAGTTCTCCAAGTTCATATTTAAATGATGGCGGCTTGACAAGAGACAAAACAGTTGCACTGCATTTTTCTTCCTGTTACCTGAAAACCTAACGGGTGTACACATATTAAATATGTTCTTCCAAATGTCCAGGTTGGATTTACCAGCTAGAGTTCTTTTACATAATACATGGGTATTTTGCACTCTGATGTTTAATCAAGGCCTCCAGCCATTCCATTGTGGCATCTGATCCCGTCAGATCCCAGAAGCTAGGCAAGGTCGGGCCTGGTTAGTCCTTGGATGGGAGACTACCTGGGAACACCAGGTGCTGTAGGCTTGGGAGAAGGACCAAGCAACCCACTCCCCAAAATCAATCTGCCATTGAAAAACCTATGAATAGCAGGGAAGCACTGACAATAATGTTTCGCCTGTTGTACATAGGGTTGCTATGAGTCAGGTGCCTACTCGATGGCACCTAACAACAACAACACAACAACATTTAATCGAGACCTTAGTATGAGTAGAAGGTTTTGATGTAAGGCATGTTTGAGACCCTCTGCAATGAATTGTTATATGCCTGCCCTGAGGGCTGTGGAAACTTCATGTTTTCTTTAGACATTAGATATCTCTTGCAGTGCACCTTCAGTGCTATGTGAGCTTTGCTGTTTTGCTAACCCTGCTGTGCTCTGTGCTTTTGCCATTCTGCTGGAGCCACTTGCTCCGTTCCTATGAATTTTTGTCGTGGATCTGATGGAGGAGCCTCTGGATATTTGGGTCCACATCCTCCTTTTAGGCTTCTTAGTCTGTCTCCCTAGTTTGCCTCTGGAAGCCACCATTTCCTGTGGGTCCAGGCAGCCGTGTGCCCACTCACGTGCCATCTTCACTTTCTCTTCCTTGTGCTTCGTCAGTGATCCAGTTGCACCTGTCCTTGTCCACTTGACGTTGTCCAGCAGTTTGTTGACTCTTTATTCATTTTTTCAGACTGTTGCTTTCTTTCCATGTTCTAGTCTGTATGCATTCTGTTGGTATCTTCCAGTTACCCAGTGTTTTCCTTTTGCACTCTCTAATCTGCTGTCGAGCTAGGGTTTAGCTGAGTTGACAGAGTGCTACTGCACTCTCTGAGGACCCAGGCTCGATCCCCAGCATGGCAAAAGTGGGAGAAGGATTGGCAATCCACTCCTGAAAACAATCCCGAAACAATTGGCCATGGAAAACCCTGTGAGGGTCACTATGAGTTGGACCCAGCTCAATGGCATCTAACAACAAGTCTGCTGTTAATCTCTTTCAGTGCATTTTGATCCCCAACGTTTCCCTATCTCTCCTTAACACATTCAGCCCTTCCTCTAGTTTTTTGAAATCATGGAATACGTCCTAAGTGTTAGTATCTTTGCCTTGTCATTTTATCACTCTTCTGAGTCAGTTTGGATTGCTTTTTTCCCCACTTACCTATTTATTTTGTTTCTTTGCATAGCGGGTAATTTTTTATTGGATACTAACGTTGTGAAGTTTCCCTTATGGATTGTTAGATAATTTTTATTGGTTCTTGAACTCTTTTCTGATACAGGGTAAGTGTTACCTCAGCACAGTTCATTCCTTTTCATCTTTCACCCTTTGCTAGGAGGGCTGAACCTTGCATGTCCTATGATATTGTGTGGATATGAAATGTCCCTCGAAAGCCCATCTGTTAAGGGCTTGGTCGCCAGGAAGGTTGTGGACTCTTCAGAAAGTGGGGCCCAGTGGAAAGAAGTTAGTCATTGGGGTGTGCCCTCTCGGGAGGATGTTGAGCCCTGGCCCCTTCCTGTATCTGTCTTTGCTCCTCTGCCATGCATTCCCACTGTGATCTCCTGGGCCACCACAGGCCCAGAGCAACAGACCAAGTGACCATGGACTGAAACTCCCGGTACTGTGATCCACAAGGAACCATTCCTCTTTTTAAACCATTCCTTTTTCTGACTACTTCAGAAATTTATCATGTTGCATCAAGGGAAACCAAAAGACTTCCGAGAGACTCAGGAGTTGGGTAAAACAAAGAAGGTTTTTATTGCTAGCAAGGTCAGCCCAAGGAAACTGGCCTCTCAGGACTGACCCCGAATTCTAGTTTTCCTGGGGTCATATAGTTTATACTAGGGTAGGGGTCAGCTGAAACCACATATGTACAACCTACTTTACCATCAGCAGGTAGGTTAAGCAAAACTTTAACTGACCTAAGATAGTTTCATGGAAATAGATAGATATGGGGCAAGGAGATGGGAGGTAATTAACAGGGTGGAATGCAAGATACGTTTTTCACACACAGGAAGATAAATTCAACAAGTCTGTAACAAGAAACATCAAGTTTCAGTAGTTACATTTTAAGCAAACATTATGGCGTTTTACTTTTTTTTTTTTTTTTTTTTTGCAGTTTTGGGGGTTGAACCCAGGGCCTCGCGCCTGCATGCTTTGCAAGGGCTGGACCACTGAGCTGCACCCCCAGCCCAGTGTTTTTTCTTTTTTTTTTTTTTTTTTTTTTTTTTTTTTTTTTTTTTTTTTTTGGTATTCCTAGCCTAGGTATCCTGCTTGTAAATTGCCCGACAGGGTTGAAAGTCTTCCTTGCCCATGATCTCATTGGATTAGGGGGCAAGAAGAGCAATCCTCCACTAAAATGGCTTGTTCTCCCACCTCTTTTTAATTTTTTAAAAATTTTTTTATTAGAAATTTTTAATGTACATCATAATGTGATTCATTTTGACATACTTTTCATTGTGACATTTCCATATATGCATTTTGATAAACATTATTCATATAGGTTACCCCTTACCCTCCCCTATGTTTCCCCCCTCCCACCCTTCCCATCTAAGTTTCCCATCTAAGTCTTCTCTATCTTTCACTTAGTAGTATTTTTCTATATGTCCTTGGGTTCCAGTTCTGTTTAAGATAGAAACTTTTCCTGTAGTGGTCTTTGTTTTTATCTTGTTAGAACAATTACATGCATTTTCTAGACCATTTATATTGACATCATTCTTATCCCCCCCCCTTTTATTATGATCTGACCTTTGAATAGGATTTTTCCTTCATATAATTTTGAATCAGCTCCCTCATATGAGTGAGAACATGTGTTGTTTCTCTTTCTGAGCTCGTGTTCGTTCACTTAAAATAATTTTCTCTAATTCCATCCATTTTGCTGCAAATGACCTTATTTCATTTTTCTTGATTGCTGAGTAGTATTCCATTGTGTATATATACCATAGTTTTTTTTATCCATTCTTCTGTTGAAGGGCACTTTGGTTGATTC